>CM077033.1:121106018-121251018 GCA_039090855.1 Macrothele yani
AAGAGAATCCCTTCTCCAGCACTTTGAAAAAAATAAAAATAAAATAAAAATAAGGGGGAGATGATGTAACGTACCAGGAGATGTGACGTACCTGCCAGAAGGACGCACACGACATAAAGGCAGATAGGAATCAGAATAAAACGTCCGCGTAGCTTAATTGGTAGAGCAACTTATTCCGGAATGAGGGGATCCGGGTTCGAATCCTGGCGTGGACAGAAATGACGGAGAAATTTACTTCGTTATAATGGCGCCCGAACTATCCGGATGACCCGACCGTTCAAAATCTCGCATTGGTGTGATGTTATTTCCACACCGCGAGATAGGAAAAATAAGAGAATCCCTTCTCCAGCACTTCGAAAAAAATAAAAATAAAATAAAAATAAGGGGGAGATGATGTAACGTACCAGGAGATGTGACGTACCTGCCAGAAGGACGCACACGACATAAAGGCAGATAGGAATCAGAATAAAACGTCCGCGTAGCTCAATTGGTAGAGTGACTTATTCCGGAATGAGGGGATCCGGGTTCGAATCCTGGCGTGGACAGAAATGACGGAGAAATTTACTTCGTTATAATGGCGCCCGAACTATCCGGATGACCCGACCGTTCAAAATCTCGCATTGGTGTGATGTTATTTCCACACCGCGAGATAGGAAAAATAAGAGAATCCCTTCTCCAGCACTTCGAAAAAAAAAAAAAAAAAGAAAAAGAAGGGGGAGATGATGTAACGTATCAGGAGATGTGACGTACCTGCCAGAAGGACGCACACGACATAAAGGCAGATTGGAATCAGAGTAAAACGTCCGCGTAGCTTAATTGGTAGAGCAACTTATTCCGGAATGAGTGGACCCGGGTTCGAACCCCGGCGCGGATAAAAATGACGGAGAAATTCACTTCGTTATACATTTCATTATGGATGGAGGACAAAACTTGGATAAAGTTTGCAACATACCTAAGTGCTATTAAGATGGAAAAAAAAAAAAAAACTTAGTAAATACACAAAAAATACATACTATTTCAACTCTGCCTTTTAATATGTTATATTAATAAATATGTTATGCTATAATGATTCCACACTCGAACATATCCATGAAAGATTTTACCTTTATCCACATGGCAAAATCTTGCATGGCAAATGGCATCACTAATTTTTGACAGAGAGTAAGTGAATGTGCAAGAGTGTTGTGAGCTTACTTATCGATTCTTTTCTCCTTGCTCTTTTTCTTCTGTAATAGCAAGCCATGAGAACCATGTTGATGAGAAGCAGAATGACGAAGACAGTCCCAGCGGCGGTAACCATCAACTCCGATAGGGTGCTGCCCAGAGAATCAGTTGTTGTAGGCTGTGGTCTGGGTTTCTTGTCCGGTGGATTAGCTAAAAGTGAAAGAAAGCAAAAAACGAAAATAAATGAATAATGCTTTTCACCTCAGGAACTCAAGCATCAGCAATTTCACGAGGGGTTTTCCACAAACAGGAAAGTTTTAGAAGCAACTACGTAGTTCTCCTGGGAGTTTTGTGCTGCATATCAGAAACGAAGTTACATGAGATTGAACCTGGTGGCTGAGATACGACACAGGGTAGAGGTGTCAGAAACCACAGGGAAAGTTTACACGCAACAACCTATGTCCCATGGGACTCTTGACCTGTGTGATCACAGTCCCATGGGACATGTGATCCGAAACGTGTTCGAGTGATTGCTTCACAAGCTATTTTGTACCTATTTAGGCGAGATCCTGTGGGGTTTTCGAACCGTCTCGTAACTAAGGGATGAGCCATTACATTATGACCACCTATCTAATAAGCTGTAGGACCCCCTTCATCCCGCAAAACAGCGCCCACACCGCGACGCATCGATTCGATGAGGTGGCGATAGGTATCCTGGGGTATCTGGTAACATAATGTCAACATTAGGTCCTCCAGTTCCCGTACATTTTGGGGTGGCGGTGATTCAGCTCGAATCCGCTTTTTTTTTTTTTTTTTTTTTGAGGTTTAACGACCACCGTGAGCAACTCAATGGGCTATAAGCAGTCGCCCGTCCCAAATTTGGGGTCACTGGTTCCAGGAAAGGGAGAGAGCCAGTGCCGTAAGACAAACACAACATCCATTGATTGATTGGAGGTTTAACGACCACCGTGAGCAACTCAATGGGCTATAAGCAGTCGCCCGTCCCAAATTTAGGGTCACTGGTTCCAGGGAAGGGAGAGAGCCAGTGCCGTAAGACAAACACAACATCCATTGATTGATTGGAGGTTTAACGACCACCGTGAGCAACTCAATGGGCTATAAGCAGTCGCCCGTCCCTAATTTAGGGTCACTGGTTCCAGGGAAGGGAGAGAGCCAGTGCCGTAAGACAAACACAACATCCATTGATTGATTGGAGGTTTAACGACCACCGTGAGCAACTCAATGGGCTATAAGCAGTCGCCCGTCCCTAATTTAGGGTCACTGGTTCCAGGGAAGGGAGAGAGCCAGTGTCGTAAGACAAACACAACATCCGTTGATTGATTGGAGGTTTAACGACCACCGTGAGCAACTCAATGGGCTATAAGCAGTCGCCCGTCCCTAATTTAGGGTCACTGGTTCCAGGGAAGAGAGAGAGCCAGTGCCGTAAGATAAACACAACATCCATTGATTGATTGGAGGTTTAACGACCTCTGTGAGCAACTCAATGGGCTATAAGCAGTCGCCCGTCCCTAATTTAGGGTCACTGGTTCCAGGGAAGGGAGGGAGCCAGTGCCGTAAGACAAACACAACATCCATTGATTGATTGGAGGTTTAACGACCTCCGTGAGCAACTCAATGGGCTATAAGCAGTCGCCCGTCCCTAATTTAGGGTCACTGGTTCCAGGGAATTGAGAGAGCCAGTGCCGTAAGATAAACGCAACATCCATTGATTGATTGGAGGTTTAACGACCTCCGTGAGCAACTCAATGGGCTATAAGCAGTCGCCCGTCCCTAATTTAGGGTCACTGGTTCCAGGGAAGGGAGAGAGCCAGTGTCGTAAGACAAACACAACATCCATTGATTGATTGGAGGTTTAACGACCTCCGTGAGCAACTCAATGGGCTATAAGCAGTCACCCGTCCCTAATTTAGGGTCACTGTTTCCAGGGAAGGGAGGGAGCCAGTGCCGTAAGACAAACACAACATCCATTGATTGATTGGAGGTTTAACGACCACCGTGAGCAACTCAATGGGCTATAAGCAGTCGCCCGTCCCAAATTTGGGGTCACTGGTTCCAGGGAAGGGAGAGAGCCAGTGCCGTAAGACAAACACAACATCCATTGATTGATTGGAGGTTTAACGACCTCCGTGAGCAACTCAATGGGCTATAAGCAGTCGCCCGTCCCTAATTTAGGGTCACTGGTTCCAGGGAAGGGAGAGAGCCAGTGTCGTAAGACAAACACAACGTCCATTGATTGATTGGAGGTTTAACGACCTCCGTGAGCAACTCAATGGGCTATAAGCAGTCGCCCGTCCCTAATTTAGGGTCACTGGTTCCAGGGAAGGGAGGGAGCCAGTGCCGTAAGACAAACACAACATCCATTGATTGATTTTTTTTTTTTTTGATTGGAGGTTTAACGACCACCGTGAGCAACTCAATGGGCTATAAGCAGTCGCCCGTCCCTAATTTAGGGTCACTGGTTCCAGGGAAGGGAGAGAGCCAGTGTCGTAAGACAAACACAACGTCCATTGATTGATTGGAGGTTTAACGACCTCCGTGAGCAACTCATCGGGCTATAAGCAGTCGCCCGTCCCTAATTTAGGGTCACTGGTTCCAGGGAAGGGAGAGAGCCAGTGCCGTAAGATAAACACAACGTCCATTGATTGATTGGAGGTTTAACGACCTCCGTGAGCAACTCAATGGGCTATAAGCAGTCGCCCGTCCCTAATTTAGGGTCACTGGTTCCAGGGAAGGGAGGGAGCCAGTGCCGTAAGACAAACACAACATCCATTGATTGATTTTTTTTTTTTTTTTTTGATTGGAGGTTTAACGACCACCGTGAGCAACTCAATGGGCTATAAGCAGTCGCCCGTCCCTAATTTAGGGTCACTGGTTCCAGGGAAGGGAAAGAGCCAGTGCCGTAAGACAAACACAACATCCATGCCTGACCGGGATTCGAACCCGGACCCCTTACGGACGAATGATCAGAAGCCAACGCCTTAGACCACTGCGCCACCGGGGTGGCATTGATTGATTGGAGGTTTAACGACCTCCGTGAGCAACTCAATGGGCTATAAGCAGTCGCCCGTCCCTAATTTAGGGTCACTGGTTCCAGGGAATTGAGAGAGCCAGTGCCGTAAGATAAACGCAACATCCATTGATTGATTGGAGGTTTAACGACCACCGTGAGCAACTCAATGGGCTATAAGCAGTCGCCCGTCCCTAATTTAGGGTACTGGTTCAAGGGAAGGGAGAGAGCCAGTGCCGTGAGACAAACACAACATCCATGCCTCACCGGGATTCGAACTCGGACCCCTTTCGGACGAATGATCAGAGGCCATCGCTTACACCACTGCGCCACCGTGGCGGCGAATCCGCTTTTCCAATTCGAACCATAAATGTACGATTGGGTTCATTTCAGGTGACTTCGGAGTCCAGGGAATTAACAGAACGTCACCAGCATGTTCCTCGAACCACTGCTGGACGAATCTGGCAGTGGGGCATTATCCTGTTGGTAATGGCCATAAATAGCTGGGAAACGCAGTTGCCATGAATTGGTGAACTTGGTCCGCAACGATGTTCAGATACCTGACAGCTGGTCAGGGATTGTGCTTTTGGGATAATGGGGCCTTAAGTATCACAAGAAAACATCGCCCACAGCATAGCACCGCCGCCTCCAGCCTGTTTCCGTCCAACAGTGCACCTGTTGGTAATCGTCGTATCCGCGCTCGGCAGTCTACGCGATGAACCAGGAATCTCGATTCGTCAGGATACAGGCCACTTTCTACCGATCGTCCACGGTCCAATCTCGACGATTTTGGGCCTATTAAATGCGTTGTTTTGGAGATGACGTGCAGTGAGCACGGGGACACGACTGCGCAGGCCCGTGCGCCCAAGTCTGTGATGAAATGTGTGTTTGGGACACATTGCGTTGATCACCACTGTGGCTCTGCGGTCGCTGCGAACAATGCGCGCTTCCCTCTGGCACCAATGAGCTGCGAACGACACACGGCTGGACGATAGTTCGCCGTTTGACCATCTGCGCACCACTTTTGATACGTACTCACCACAGAGGCTCGTGAACAAACCACAAGCCGCGGCGTTTCCCTGATACGTAGTTCCGAGGCGCCGTGCGATCACAATTTGTTCCTTATCAAACTTCGATAAATCGGGAGCTTTTCCCATTCTGACGCCGAACACTCTGCTAACCGAAAGCCGATCCTCGGGTTGTATATACACTGAAGCTCCAGAAAAACTGGTACACCAGTCTAATACTTGGTAGGTCCCCCACGGGAGGGCAGGACTGAAGAAATACGACGGGGCATGGACTCCACTAGCTTCTGGAAATATGCTGTAGGCAATGCACACCATACTTCCTGCAGAGCGTTCCACAATTCGGGTGTATTCCGAGGTCTGTGTTCGATAGCGCGTTGCATGGCATCCCAAATGGGGTCTGGTTCATTTGCTCGACGTTTACTTCACCGAAGGGTCACTTGGCCGTAAATCACTTCACCGAAAAGATTGTTTCACCGAAAGGTCACTTGACCGAAACGTTCATTTCACCGAAAGGTCACTTGACCGAAACGTTCATTTCACCGAAGGGTCACTTGATCGAAAGGCACATTTTACCGAAAGGTCTCTTTACCTAAAAGTTCATTTCATCGAAAGGTCATTTCACCGAAAGGTCAGTTTATCGAAAACTTTGGATTTCATTACAGGATCTGTTGAAGCCTCGTGCCAGTTCGGCAGACAGACCATTAAAACGTTAGGGGATCATACTCAAATTGCACTATTGATTTCTCCGTGTCACAGAGAACGCAAAGATTTAGTTTTAAGACAAAAATAATTAATTTTACGTCTCTAGGCCTCGGCTAAAGCCTTTTTAGCAAATTTTAATCATGTTATCTGGTTTACATAAAAGTCATGTTCAGTGTTCATGTTAATAAGGTTTACATAAAAAGTAAAATTAGTAATGTTGCACATTTTTTCAGGCAAAAATAATCAGTTTTAGGGCTCTAGGCCTGGGCTTATGCCTTTTCAGCAAATTTTAATGGTGCCTGCTCACATTTTATGTAATGCTTATGAAAATGAATAGTGTTAAAATCTGTTAAAATGGCCTGTATCAGGCCTACGGTCAAAAAATAAATGTTTTGTGGTTGAGTAAAAGTGGAACATTATTTACTTGATTTCCTATGTAACCCTTATGAATATGAGTTCGGAGGATTAAAACTGGACAAAAAGGGGTTATATTTCGAAAAACGTACTCATGGAGAGGTGTTTCATAGAAATTAAAAGTGTATTTTTTATACAATCCGATAACGTTTAGGTGGCCAGTTTTTCAATAATCCGCACCACACTACAACAGATCGCTAACAACAAAATTCGAAGTTTTCGATAAACTGACCATTCGGTGAAGTGATCTTTCGATATAATGAACTTTTAGGTAAAGTAATCCTTCTGTGAAATGAACTTTTCGATCAAAGGTCCTTTCGATGAAATGAACTTTTAGGTGAAGTGACCTTTCCGTGAAATGAACTTTTCGGTTTAGGGACCCTTCGGTGTAATGTACCTTTCGATCAATTGATTTTCGGTGAAGTAATTTTCGGTGAAGTGACCTTTCGATCAAGTGAACGATACCCTCCCAAATGTGTTCTTTCACGTTCAGATCTGGGGACTTGGGTGGGAATGGCAACACCCCAAACTCAGATGAATGCTCCTCTAACCATAATGTGGCGTCCCGACACTTGTGTGGAGGTGCATTGTTCTTCTGGAACAGGCCCAACCCATCAGCAAGAATGCAGAACATGAACGGGTGTACTTCGTCAGAAAGGATGCGCACATAGCGTTGGCCGGTCACAGACGTTTGAAGACGTACCAGGGGTCATAGTAAAGTCCAGCTAAATACACTCCAGGGTCATAGTAAAGTCCAGCTAAATACACTCCAGGGTCATAGTAAAGTCCAGCTAAATACACTCCATACCATTACGGACCCCCCCCCTTCCACCAGTCGGCACAGTTCCCTGTTTACAGGCGGGATCCATGGGTTCATATGGTTTGCGCCATACACGAATCCTTCCATCTCCCCAATACAGTTGGAAACGTGACTCGTCAGACCAGGCTACTTGTTTCCAGTCATCAAGTGTCCAGTGGCGGTGTTGCCGTGCCCAAGCAAGGCGTATAGCTCTGTGTCGTGCACCCATCAAGGGGTCTCGAGTTGGGCGTCGGCTCCCAAAGCCCATATCGTGGCAGGGTACGTTGCAGAGTCCGGACGCTGATGCTTGTTGAGGCTCCAGCATTGAATTCCGATGATACCTGCGAGAGTGTTGCGTGAAACGATTCTTGACAGCCGACGATGGTCACGTTCACCCATTGTCTTTTTACGGCCACACTGGTATCGTAGGTTGGAGGTTTTGCCGGAATTCTTGTAGTCACGGTACACCCTTGCAATGGTCGTCCGTGAAAATCCGAACTTCGTTTCTACCTCCGAAATACTATGGCCCATCTCACGAGCGCCAACTATGACACCGCGTTGAAAATCGCTTAAATCGTTATTACTTGTCGTTCTCATGCCGAAAACAGCTCTGACAGCTGGCAAGGATGTCTATCACTTTATATACGCACTGGCGGACGCAACCGAGTACGCGCATAGGTGACGTTGCTATGTATTTTGCATAAGCTCGTCTGTACCAGTTTTTCTGGCACTGCAGTGCATACTACTTTGTGAACTTGACCTGCGCCACCGTTCGGTCTCCAGAAGCGCTCATTTCTCTAAGCTGTTGGTGGTCATAATGGAATGGTTCATCGGTTTATATGATCCAGAGGCCAAAGAACAATCCCAGGAATGCAGACACAATGGTTCCTCGCATCCGAAGAAGTTTAACACACGGAAGCCATCAAGCAAGGTGCTATCGTGTCTTTTTTTCGCCCCTTTTTTATTTTTAATTTAAGGTTTAAAAAATTATTTATTTGTGCTGATGGTTAACACATACAGTTTGCCCTGGGGTTCATACAGATGCATGCAGTATTTGGGACACAGGGTGCAACAATTACTCAAGTCACGTACATCTGCAAGGTACCAAGCGAACATGTGATGCACCATCCAAGTTTATCAAATAACAGAGACAGCTAAGACCGAAAGACAAACACAACATCCATGCCTTACCGGGGTCCGAACCCGGACTCCTCCTTGTGCGAAGGATCTTAAGCCATCGCTTAGACCACTGAATCCCCGGGCAACAAAATACAGGGTGCGCCATATACACTGAAGAGCAATTGAATTAGAGATACCTGTCTAGTAACGTGTAGCACCACCTTTCGCCCTGATGACGGCGGAGATTCGTCTCGGCATGGACTCGACAAGACACCGGAAGCGTTGGGAAGCCATACGGATCCACGACCCCTGAACAAGCTCCCACAGTTCACGAAGATTTGATGTACACTGAAGAGCAATTGAATTAGAGATACTTGTCTAGTAACGTGTAGCACCACCTTTCGCCCTGATGACGGCGGCGATTGGTCTCGGCATGGACTCGACAAGACACCGGAAGCGTTGGGAAGCCATACGGATCCACGACCCCTGAACAAGCTCCCACAGTTCACGAAGATTTGATGTACACTGAAGAGCAATTGAATTAGAGATACCTGTCTAGTAACGTGTAGCACCACCTTTCGCCCTGACGACGGCGGCGATTCGTCTCGGCATGGACTCGACAAGACACCGGAAGCGTTGGGAAGCCATACGGATACACGACCCTTGAACAAGCTCCCACAGTTCACGAACATTTGATGTACACTGAAGAGCAATTGAATTAGAGATACCTGTCTAGTAACGTGCAGCACCACCTCTCGCCCTGATGACGGCGGCGATTCGTCTCGGCATGGACTCGACAAGACACCGGAAGCGTTGGGAAGCCATACGGATCCACGACCTCTGAACAAGCTCCCACAGTTCACGAAGATTTGATGTACACTGAAGAGCAATTGAATTAGAGATACCTGTCTAGTAACATGTGCAGCACCACCTTTCGCCCTGATAACGGCGGCGATTCGTCTCGGCATGGACTCGACAAGACACCGGAAGCGTTGGGAAGCCATACGGATCCACGACCTCTGAAAAAGCTCCCACAGTTCACGAAGATTTGATGAACACTGAAGAGCAATTGAATTAGAGATACCTGTCTAGTAACGTGCAGCACCACCTTTCGCCCTGATGACGGCGGCGATTCGTCTCGGTATGGACTCGACAAGACACCGGAAGCGTTGGGAAGCCATACGGATCCACGACCTCTGAAAAAGCTATCACAGTTCACGAAGATTTGATGTACACTGAAGAGCAATTGAATTAGAGATACCTGTCTAGTAACGTGTAGCACCAGCTTTCGCCCTGATGACGGCGGAGATTCGTCTCGGCATGGACTCGACAAGACACCGGAAGCCTTGGGAAGCCATACGGATCCACGACCCCTGAACAAGCTCCCACAGTTCACGAAGATTTGATGTACACTGAAGAGCAATTGAATTACAGATACCTGTCTAGTAACATGTAGCACCACCTTTCGCCCTGATGACGGCGGAGATTCGTCTCGGCATGGACTCGACAAGACACCGGAAGCGTTGGTAAGCCACACGGATCCACGACCCCTGAACAAGCTCCCACAGTTCACGAAGATTTGATGTACACTGAAGAGCAATTGAATTAGAAATACCTGTCTAGTAACGTGTAGCACCACCTTTCGCCCTGATGACGGCGGCGATTCGTCTCGGCATGGACTCGACAAGACACCGGAAGCGTTGGGAAGCCATACGGATCCACGACCTCTGAAAAAGCTCCCACAGTTCACGAAGATTTGATGTACACTGAAGAGCAATTGAATTAGAGATACCTGTCTAGTAACGTGTAGCACCACCTTTCGCCCTGATGACGGCGGAGATTCGTCTCGGCATGGACTCGACAAGACACCGGAAGCCTTGGGAAGCCATACGGATCCACGACCCCTGAACAAGCTCCCACAGTTCACGAAGATTTGATGTACACTGAAGAGCAATTGAATTAGAGATACCTGTCTAGTAACATGTAGCACCACCTTTCGCCCTGATGACGGCGGAGATTCGTCTCGGCATGGACTCGACAAGACACCGGAAGCGTTGGGAAGCCATACGGATCCACGACCCCTGAACAAGCTCCCACAGTCCACGAAGATTTGATGTACACTGAAGAGCAATTGAATTAGAAATACCTGTCTAGTAACGTGTAGCACCACCTTTTGCCCTGATGACGGCGGCGATTCGTCTCGGCATGGACTCGACAAGACACCGGAAGCGTTGGGAAGCCATACGGATCAACGACCCCTGAACAAGCTCCCACAGTTCACGAAGATTTGATGTACACTGAAGAGCAATTGAATTAGAGATACCTGTCTAGTAACGTGTCGCACCACCTTTCGTCCAGATGACGGCGGCGATTCCTCTCGACATTGACTCGACAAGACACCGGAAGCGTTGGGAAGCCATACGGATACACGACCCCTGAATAAGCTCCCACAGTTCACGAAGACTTGATGTACACTGAAGAGCAATTGAATTAGAGATACCTGTCTAGTAACGTGTCGCACCACCTTTCGTCCAGATGACGGCGGCGATTCGTCTCGACATGGACTCGACAAGACACCGGAAGCGTTGGGAAGCCATACGGATCCACGACCCCTGAACAAGCTCCCACAATTCACGAAGATTTGATGTACACTGAAGAGCAATTGAATTAGAGATACCTGTCTAGTAACGTGTCGCACCACCTTTCGTCCAGATGACGGCGGCGATTCGTCTCGACATGGACTCGACAAGACACCGGAAGCGTTGGGAAGCCATACGGATCCACGACCCCTGAACAAGCTCCCACAGTTCACGAAGATTTGATGTACACTGAAGAGCAATTGAATTAGAGATACCTGTCTAGTAACGTGTCGCACCACCTTTCGTCCAGATGACGGCGGCGATTCGTCCCGGCATGGACTCGACAAGACACCGGAAGCGTTGGGAAGCCATACGGATCCACGACCCCTGAACAAGCTCCCACAGTTCACGAAGATTTGATGTACACTGAAGAGCAATTGAATTAGAAATACCTGTCTAGTAACGTGTAGCACCACCTTTCACCCTGATGACGGCGGCGATTCGTCTCGGCATGGACTCGACAAGACACCGGAAGCGTTGGGAAGCCATACGGATACACGACCCCTGAACAATCCCCCACAGTTCATAAATATTTCATGGATGGGGGCCATCTCTCTCGATGGCATCACAGATATGCTCGGTCAGGCGACCTAGCTGGCCAAGGAAGCGAGGTCACGTCGGTGGTGTGTTCATCCAACCATTCGGATACAATTCGGGAGCTGCATTGTCTTGTTGCAGGGAAGTCCCCAGTGGGATGTTGAAGATACACAAACGGGAGCAAATGGTCGTCCAGGATATCCCGGTAACGTTGACCTGCGATGGACGATTGCACACGTACCATGGGTCCCATTTCAGTCCACGTAAACAGTCCCTAGACGAAAGTGCCACCCCCACCAGCTTGAAGAATACTCTGCTGGCAAGAAGGATCCATCGCTTCATGTGGTTTGCGCCGTACTCGTATCCTGCCATCCGCATGTACCAACGTGAATCTCGACTCATCAGTCCATGCAACATTTTTCCACATGTCTAGGGTCCAGTGGCGATGTTCCCGCGCCCATGCTAATCTTTGCACCCAGTGATGTGCGGTCAGCAGCGGTACCCTCGTGGGACGATGGCTTCTGTACCCCATAGCGAGGAGATGGTTCTGGATGGTGTGGCTGCTTACACGTTTCTGTGCACCAGCGTTAAATTGCCGAGTGATTTCTTGCACTGAGGTCCGTCTATCCGCTGTTACAGTGCGAGCTAGCCGACGATGACCCCGCTCATCCACACGCTGTTGTCCATGGCAGTTGGCCCTTGCAGGGATGGTTTTACCGGATTCGATGTACTCTCGGTGCACCCGTGACACAGTGACTCGTGAAAATCCCAGTGCCTGCACGACTTCCGAGATGGAGTGACCCATTCGTCGGGTGCCGATAATTTTCTCACGATCAGATGAGCTTAGATCCTTCGTCTTACTCATACTGCGTCCGACTCTTACTGATTCCCGTCGCATCACTCCTTATATTGTCGGATCGCTGCATACGTCATGTCGTTTCCGTTTACATGGCCGCCCACAGCGACACATTTGCATAACGCCAGCTGTCTCTAATTCAGTTGCTCTTCAGTGTATATGACATACTGTGTTACATGCCCAATTTGTCCTTTGATGATGTTACTTGCTTGCGTACTTGTTGTTTTTTTGTTTTTTTTTAATTGGAGGTTTAACGACCACCGTGAGCAACTCAATGGGCTATAAGCAGTCGCCCGTCCCTAATTTGGGGTCACTGGTTCCAGGGAAGGGAGAGAGCCAGTGCCGTAAGACAAACACATCCATTGATTGATTGGAGGTTTAACGACCACCGTGAGCAACTCAATGGGCTATAAGCAGTCGCCCGTCCCTAATTTAGGGTCACTGGTTCCAGGAAAGGGAGAGAGCCAGTGCCGTAAGACAAACACAACATCCATTGATTGATTGGAGGTTTAACGACCACCGTGAGCAACTCAATGGGCTATAAGCAGTCGCCCGTCCCTAATTTAGGGTCACTGGTTCCAGGGAAGGGAGAAAGCCAGTGCCGTAAGACAAACACAACATCCATTGATTGATTGGAGGTTTAACGACCACCGTGAGCAACGCAATGGGCTATAAGCAGTCGCCCGTCCCTAATTTAGGTGCACTGGTTCCAGGGAAGGGAGAGAGCCAGTGCCGTAAGACAAATACAACATCCATGCCTCACCGGGATTCGAACCCGGACCCCGTTCCGACGAATGATCAGAGGCCATCGCTTAGACCACTGCGCCACCGGGGCGGCGCGTACTTGTTGTACACTCCTGTGTCGCACAATACTGTATTTCTACGTTCATGTATGTATTGACCAGGACCATTGTATGACTTTAAGATGTATTTAAACCACTTTAAAAGATACTATTGATGTAGATTAAGTACATCAAACAGAAGTATAACATGTTCAATCTGTCCGATGATGATGTTCTTTCCTTGCATTATTGTTGTACCCTGCTGCTTCGCATGATACTGTATTTCTATGATCATGTATGTGTTACCCAAGACCAGTGTAGGACTTCATGCTGTATGTGTTACCAAAGACCAATTACTATGTCTGCCTGTATATGTCACCCTAGTCCAATAAATAATTAAAAAAAAACAACAACACCTCCAATCGAAAAAACCCCCAAAGACCTGGTGATTACAAACGAAAATTCGGTGTCATCTTTCTTGTTTTTTTGTTTTGTTCGGGGTTTGACGACCATTTGGAGCAACTCAGTGGCCTATAAGTAGTCGCCCTTCCCTAATTTAGGGCCACTGATTTCAGGGAAGGGAGAGAACCACTGCCGTAAGACAGACACAACATCTACGCCTCACCGAGATTAGAAACCGGACCCTTCTCCGACGAATGATGACAAGCCAGCGCTTAAACCAATTTAAAATATAAGTACTATTGACGTGGATTAGGGACGTCAAACAGAAATTATCGCTCTTTCCAACGTTTATAAGTGAGTCACTGAAAAATTCTCATTGGCCGCCACCGGGAATCGAACCCAGGGTCTTCCAGTTACGCGCCGGATATGCTTCCGCTACACCACAGCGGCCTCGAATTCCTCCAGACTCACACACGCTAACTGCCAAGCCAATTTGGCAGGTTGCTTCTTGGAGCCCCGCACAATGTTGGGGATTCACCAAAGATGGTAAGCAGCAACTGAACAAATAGTTAGAAGGCGAATGAATAATTAATACAGACATTTAACGTGGACCAGGAACATCAAACAAGGATCTTCGCTCTTTCCACGTTTATAAGTGTGTCACGGAAAAATTCTCATTGGCTGCCACCGGGAGTCGAACTGAGGGTCTTCCAGATACGCGCCGGATATGCTTCCGCTACACCACAGCGGCCTCGAGTTCCTCCAGACTCACACACGCTGACTTCCAAGCCAATTTGGCAGGTTGCTTCTTGGAGCCCCACACAATGCTGGGGATTCACCAAAGATGGTAAGCAGCAACTGAACAAATAGTTAGAAGGCGAATGAATAATTAATACAGACATTTAACGTGGACCAGGAACATCAAACAAAGATCTTCGCTCTTTCCACGTTTATAAGTGTGTCACGGAAAAATTCTCATTGGCTGCCACCGGGAGTCGAACTGAGGGTCTTCCAGATACGCGCCGGATATGCTTCCGCTACACCACAGCGGCCTCGAGTTCCTCCAGACTCACACACGCTGACTTCCAAGCCAATTTGGCAGGTTGCTTCTTGGAGCCCCACACAATGCTGGGGATTCACCAAAGATGGTAAGCAGCAACTGAACAAATAGTTAGAAGGCGAATGAATAATTAATACAGACATTTAACGTGGACCAGGAACATCAAACAAGGATCTTCGCTCTTTCCACGTTTATAAGTGAGGTTGTCTTGGAGCCCCACACAATGCCGGGGATTCACCAAAGATGGTAAGCAGCAACTGAAGAAATAATTCCAGATACGCGCCGGAATGAATAATTAATACAGACATTTGACGTGGAGTTCCTCCAGACATCAAACAAAGATCTTCGCTGACTTTCCACGTTTATAAGTGAGGTTGCTTCTTGGAGCCCCGCACAATGCTGGGGATTCATTAAAGATGGTAAGCAGCAACTGAACAAATAGTTAGAAGGCGAATGAATAATTAATACAGACATTTGACGTGGACCAGGAACATCAAACAAGGATCTTCGCTCTTTCCACGTTTATAAGTGTGTCACGGAAAAATTCTCATTGGCTGCCACCGGGAATCGAACTGAGGGTCTTCCAGATACGCGCCGGATATGCTTCCGCTACACCACAACGGCCTCGAGTTCCTCCAGACTCACACACGCTAACTGCCAAGCTAATTTGGCAGGTTGCTTCTTGGAGCCCCACACAATGCTGGGGATTCACCAAAGATGGTAAGCAGCAACTGAAGAAATAATTAGAAGGCGAATGAATAATTAATACAGACATTTGACGTGGACCAGGAACATCAAACAAAGATCTTCGCTCTTTCCACGTTTATAAGTGTGTCACGGAAAAATTCTTATTGGCTGCCACCGGGAGTCGAACTGAGGGTCTTCCAGATACGCGCCGGATATGCTTCCGCTACACCACAACGGCCTCGAGTTCCTCCAGACTCACACACGCTAACTGCCAAGCTAATTTGGCAGGTTGCTTCTTGGAGCCCCACACAATGCTGGGGATTCACCAAAGATGGTAAGCAGCAACTGAAGAAATAATTAGAAGGCGAATGAATAATTAATACAGACATTTGACGTGGACCAGGAACATCAAACAAGGATCTTCGCTCTTTCCACGTTTATAAGTGTGTCACGGAAAAATTCTCATTGGCTGCCACCGGGAGTCGAACTGAGGGTCTTCCAGATACGCGCCGGATATGCTTCCGCTACACCACAGCGGCCTCGAATTCCTCCAGACTCACACACGCTGACTTCCAAGCCAATTTGGCAGGTTGCTTCTTGGAGCCCCACACAATGCTGGGGATTCACCAAAGATGGTAAGCAGCAACTGAAGAAATAGTTAGGAAGGCGAATGAATAATTAATACAGACATTTGACGTGGACCAGGAACATCAAACAAGGATATTCGCTCTTTCCACGTTTATAAGTGAGTCACGGAAAAATTCTCATTGGCTGCCACCAGGAGTCGAACTGAGGGTCTTCCAGATACGCGCCGGATATGCTTCCGCTACACCACAGCGGCCTCGAATTCCTCCAGACTCACAGACGCTAACTGCCAAGCCAATTTGGCAGGTTGCTTCTTGGAGCCTCGCACAATGCTCGGGATTCACCAAAGATGGTAAGCAGCAACTGAACAAATAATTAGAATGTGAATGAATATTTAATACAGACATTTAACGTGGACCAGGAACATCTTTAAACAAAGGTCTTCGCTCTTTCCACGTTTATAAGTGAGTCATGGAAAAATTCTCATTGGCCGCCACCGGGAATAAACGTGGAACGAGTGATGACTTCTGTTTCATGCTTAAACCACTGAGACAGCAAATGTCGAATTTCATAGATTATCCTTTAATTTTTCACACCAATGTAGATAAAGGTTCTATACTTTTTTACAAGAGTGCATGAGTACCATGTAATTTAAGTATCTGTCTTTGCTGTATCTATGGAGCAAAGTTCAACTTACGTTCGGTCTTGGCTTTGACGTTGTCACTGGAGTATTCACTTGGACCCTTTTCATTGATGGACATGACACTGAAGGCGTATTCTGTATCAGGTCGTAAGCCTTGTATCCACATGCTCGTCACGTTGGAAGGATGTACGTCGACGTGCATGGTGACGTACGGGGCTTCGGATGACTTGTAACGAACACGGAAGCTGACGTCATGACCTCCGTCGAATCCCGGAACCCATGAGATCAGGATTCTGTCATAGCTGACATTGGATATCCAAACTGCCTTCGGTGGATCTGGACTACCTGCGAAATAAAAACATGTAAGAGAGCATACTGTATTATACACAGTGCGTCAAAGAATTTTTAAGACTGGCGCTAGATTTGAGCCTACGGTGGCGCCACCAGTGTAATCGCGATTGCGTTATAAACCGTGACCATCTGCTTGCTTTCTGCCAAAAGTACTGCGCAGTTGTTAAAGTAACTCAAACGAAACGGCCGTTCATTAGAGAAGTCAAATTTTTTTCATGTTGAATTATTAAGATGGAACAAAGGGCTGTTATTAAATTTAACGCAAAACTTGGTAAAAGTGCCTCGGAAACGTACCAAATGATGAAACAAGTTTACGGTGAGTTTTGTTTAAGTAGATGAAATGTTTTCCTGTGGCACAAAGGTTTTTTGGACGGAAGAGAGACGCTAGAAGATGATAAGCATACCGGAAGACCAAGTTCATCCAGGACACATGAGATTATTGAAAAAGTGCGTGATTTCGTGGCAAACAATCGATGTGCGTCACTAAGAATGATGGAAGAGTCTTTAAACATCAACAAAGAAACGATTCGAACCATCCTGCATGAAGATTTGGGCAAAACAAAAGTCTGTGCTAAATTTGTTCCACACACGTTAACCAATGAACAAAAATCAAGGAGAAGTGCACATTGCAGAGACATCATTTCAGCCGCTGAAAATGATCCAAACTTCTTAAAATCGATTGTTACAGGTGATGAAACATGGTGTTTTCAATATGATCCTAAAACAAAGCGACATAGTGCGGAATGGAAGTCAAAAAACTCACCGCAAGCCAAAAAAAGAACAAAAGTTCCATCGAAAATCAAAACAATGCTCATTACATACACCAGTAATTGTTTGTCCACTTGGAACACAGAATTTGTTCCAAGTGGACAAACAATTACTGGTGAGTTTTATTTAAATGTTTTGAGGCGTTTGATGTGCAGAATTCGTCGCATTTGTCCAGAATATCGGGATGAAAACAGTTGGTGTTCGTTGCACGATAATGCACCCAGTCACACCTCACTTCTTGTCCGTAGATTTTTGGCGAAAAATAACGTCTGTGTGTTGAATCATCCACCGTATTCGCCTGATTTAGCACCCTGCGACTTGTTCCCAAAACTTAAAATGACGTTAAAAGGGTGTTATTTTGATGATATTTCGACCATACAAACAGCTTCGACGCGTGCTTTGGAGGCAATTCCGCAAAGTGAGCTGGAACAGGCATTCGAATCATTATTAAATCGCTGTAACAAGTGTATTGAAGCCGGAGGGACTTATTTTGAATAACAAACCAAAACAAATTATAACTTCTTGTTTCTATTTCATTTTACAGACCCAGTCTTATAAATTCTTTGCCACACTGTGTAGTTTAAAGAACGAAAAACTTTATTTTAAATCTAGACATGCACTATAGTGTCAAAAGTTACCGGACACCTAGAAAAGAAACACAACCTAGCATTCATTGACAGTGTCAGTCCATCTTCGGCAAGACATGCTTTCGGCAAGGTTTTGGAGCACAGTCATAGCTATGCGCTTCCATTTAGTACATAATGCTTTCGCTAATTGTTGCTTAGTAGTAGGGCTTGGTTACAAATTTCTCATGTGGCGCTCTAATTCATCCCATAGGTGCTCTTTGGGAATAAGATCAGGGCTCTGTGCTTGCCAGTCCACACACGATAACGAATTATCGTCAAATCACGTTGTAACAGTCCTTGCTTTATGGCTCGGTGCGTTGGTACCAACAAGGCTCGGTTCCATAGTATTGCCACAGAGTTGGTAGGGCATAATTATCCAGAATATGAAGGTAGACGTGCTGGTTATCAGGTTTGTCCACGATAACCAATGGGCCGGGACCATACCACGAAAAACACCCCCACACAAGTACACTGCCAGATCCAAACTTGACCGTAGGAACAGTACACTGTGGTAAATAGCGTTCCCCCGTCTACCGCCATACCTACACACTCCCATCAGACTGATGGATCGTGTATCTGGATTCATCAGTCCATAGGACACGTTTCCATTGAACTACGGTCCACGATAAATGTTTTTTACACCATGCTAAACGACGAGTAGCATTCCGAGTGCAGGTAAAAGGCTTATGAGCAGCCGTACGACCACGGTAACCCATGGAATGAAGTTCTCCGCGAATGGTACGTGTACATACAGAGGTTCCAGCATTTTTACTCACCTGTACACTGAGGTCTTGTGCAGTACTCCGTCGATTAGCTGTAACGATTCTCCTGAGGCTTCGACGTCCTCTATCACTGATTTTCTTTGGTCTGCCGGTACGTTTTGCTGCTTCAGGCACGCCATGTGTCTTCCACTTATTCAGTACATCCAAAACAGTTGACTTGGGTATGTTTAAACGCCTCTCGGTTTCTCTTATGGACAACCCACTAATATAACACCCAACAATCTTTCCTTTCTCAAAGTCAGTTCTCTCCCGCCGCGACAAAGAAGCGGTAAAGAAGCTCACTTATACCATTTTCAAATTTTGTCTCGTGCAGTATTCCTTTGATTAGCTGTAACGACTCTCCTGAGGCTTCGACGTCCTCTATCACTGATTTTCTTTGGTCTGCCGGTACGTTTTGCTGCTTCAGGCACGCCATGTGTCTTCCACTTATTCAGTACATCCAAAACAGTTGACTTGGGTATGTTTAAACGCCTCTCGGTTTCTCTTATGGACAACCCACTAATATAACACCCAACAATCTTTCCTTTCTCAAAGTCAGTTCTCTCCCGCCGCGACAAAGAAGCGGTAAAGAAGCTCACTTATACCATTTTCAAATTTTGTCTCGTGCAGTATTCCTTTGATTAGCTGTAACGACTCTCCTGAGGCTTCGATGTCCTCTATCACTGATTTTCTTTGGTCTGCCGGTACGTTTTGCTGCTTCAGGCACGCCATGTGTCTTCCACTTATTCAGTACATCCAAAACAGTTGACTTGGGTATGTTTAAACGCCTCTCGGTTTCTCTTATGGACAACCCACTAATATAACACCCAACAATCTTTCCTTTCTCAAAGTCAGTTCTCTCCCGCCGCGACAAAGAAGCGGTAAAGAAGCTCACTTATACAATTTTCAAATTTTGTCTCGTGCAGTATTCCTTTGATTAGCTGTAACGACTCTCCTGAGGCTTCGACGTCCTCTATCACTGATTTTCTTTGGTCTGCCGGTACGTTTTGCTGCTTCCGGCACGCCATGTGTCTTCCACTTATTCAGTACATCCAAAACAGTTGACTTGGGTATGTTTAAACGCCTCTCGGTTTCTCTTATGGACAACCCACTAATATAACACCCAACAATCTTTCCTTTCTCAAAGTCAGTTCTCTCCCGCCGCGACAAAGAAGCGGTAAAGAAGCTCACTTATACCATTTTCAAATTTTGTCTCGTGCAGTATTCCTTTGATTAGCTGTAACGACTCTCCTGAGGCTTCGACGTCCTCTATCACTGATTTTCTTTGGTCTGCCGGTACGTTTTGCTGCTTCAGGCACGCCATGTGTCTTCCACTTATTCAGTACATCCAAAACAGTTGACTTGGGTATGTTTAAACGCCTCTCGGTTTCTCTTATGGACAACCCACTAATATAACACCCAACAATCTTTCCTTTCTCAAAGTCAGTTCTCTCCCGCCGCGACAAAGAAGCGGTAAAGAAGCTCACTTATACAATTTTCAAATTTTGTCTCGTGCAGTATTCCTTTGATTAGCTGTAACGACTCTCCTGAGGCTTCGACGTCCTCTATCACTGATTTTCTTTGGTCTGCCGGTACGTTTTGCTGCTTCCGGCACGCCATGTGTCTTCCACTTATTCAGTACATCCAAAACAGTTGACTTGGGTATGTTTAAACGCCTCTCGGTTTCTCTTATGGAGAACCCACTGATATAACACCCAGCAATCTTTCCTTTCTTAAATTCAGCTCAGCAACATTTTCACTCAACCTCACAGTGCGATATGAACGCGTTCAGCTGCAGGCTTGTTTCTATCCCGTTCGCAGCTGCACCGCGCATCTTTACAATGCAGCAGATCCGTTCATTTGATTTTGAACGGGTGTCCGGTGACCTTTCTCAATATACACTGAAGCGCAATTGAATTAGAGACAGCTGGCGTTTTGCAAATGTGGCGCTGTGGGCGGCCCTGTAAACGGAAACGACACGACGTATGCAGCGATTCGACAATATAAGGAGTGATGCGACGGGAATCAGTAAGAGTCGGACGCAGTATGGGTAAGACGAAGGATCTAAGCGCATGGGATCGTGGGCAAATTGTCGGGGCCAGACGAATGGATCACTCCATCTCGGAAGTCATGCAGGCACTGGGAGTTTCACGAGCCACTGTGTCACGGGTGCACCGTGAGTACATCGAATCCGGTAAAACCATCCCTGCAAGGGCCAACTGCCGTGGACAACAGCGTGTGGATGAGGGGGTCATCGTCGGCTAGCTCGCATTGTAGCAGCGGATGGACGGGCCACAGAGCAAGAAATCACTCGGCAATTTAACGCTGGGGCACAAAAACCTTTAAGCAACCACACCATCCAGAAACATCTCCTCGCTATGGGGTACAAAAGTTATCGTCCCACGAGGGCACCACTGCTAACCGCGCATCACAGGTGCAAAGTTTAGCATGGGCGCGGGAACATCGCCACTGGAGCCTAGACATGTGGGAAAATGTTGCCTGGACTGATGAGTCGAGATTCACGTTGGTTAATGCGGATGGCAGGATACGAGTACGGCGCAAACCACATGAAGCGATGGATCCTTCTTGCCAGCAGGGAACTCTTCAAGCTGGTGGGGGTGGCATTCTCGTCTGGGGACTGTTTACGTGGACTGAAATGGGGCCCCTGGTACCTGTGACATCGTCCCTCACAGGTTAACGTTACCGGGATATCCTGGACGACCATTTGCTCCCGTTTGTGCGTCTTCAGCATCCCACTGGGGACCTCATCCTGCAAGAAGACAATACAGCTCGAGAATTGTATCCGAATGGTTGGATGAACACTCCACCGACGTGACCTCGCTTCCTTGGCCAGCTAGGTCACCTGACCGAGCACATCTGGGATGCCATCGAGAGAGATGACCCCCTCCATCAAATCTTCGTGAACTGTGGGAGCTTGTTCAGGGGTCGAGGATCCTAATGGCTTCCCAACGCTTTCGGTGTCTTGTCGAGTCCATGCCGAGACAAATCGCCGCCGTCATCAGGGCGAAAGGTGGTGCTACACGTTACTAGACAGGTATGTCTAATTCAATTGCTCTTCAGTGTACATCAAACCTTCGTGAACTGTGGGAGCTTGTTCAGGGGTCGTGAATCCGTATGGCTTCCCAACGCTTCCGGTGTCTTGTCGAGCCCATGCCGAGAAGAATCGCCGCCGTCATCAGGGCGAAAGGTGGTGCTACACGTTACTAGACAGGTATCTCTAATGCAATTGCTCTTCAGTGAACATCAAATCTTCGTGAACTGTGGGAGCTTGTTCAGGGGTCGTGAATCCGTATGGCTTCCCAACGCTTCCGGTGTCTTGTCGAGCCCATGCCGAGACGAATCGCCGCCGTCATCAGGGCGAAAGGTGGTGCTACACGTTACTAGACAGGTATCTCTAATTCAATTGCTCTTCAGTGTACATCAAATGTTCGTGAACTGTGGGAGCTTGTTCAGGGGTCGTGGATCCGTATGGCTTCCCAACGCTTCCGGTGTCTTGTCGAGTCCATGCCGAGACGAATCGCCACCGTCATCAGGGCGAAAGGTGGTGCTACACGTTACTAAACAGGTATCTTTAATTCAATTGCCCTTCAGTGTACATCAAATGTTCGTGAACTGTGGGAGCTTGTTCAGGGGTCGTAGATCCGTATGGCTTCCCAACGCTTCCGGTGTCTTGTCGAGTCCATGCCGAGACGAATCGCCGCGGTCATCAGGGCGAAAGGTGGTGCTACCCGTTACTAGACAGGTATCTCTAATTCAATTGTTCTTCAGTGTACATCAAATCTTCGTGAACTGTGGGAGCTTGTTCAGGGGTCGTGGATCCGTATGGCTTCCCAACGCTTCTGGTGTCTTGTCGAGTCCATGGCGAGACGAATCGCCGCCGTCATCAGGGCGAAAGGTGGTGCTACACGTTACTAGACAGGTATCTCTAATTCAATTGCTCTTCAGTGTACATCAAATCTTCGTGAACTGTGGGAGCTTGTTCAGGGGTCGTGGATCCGTATGGCTTCCCAACGCTTCCGGTGTCTTGTCGAGTCCATGCCGAGACGAATCGCCGCCGTCATCAGGGCGAAAGGTGGTGCTGCACGTTACTAGACAGGTATCTCTAATTCAGTTGCTCTTCAGTGTACATCAAATCTTCGTGAACTGTGGGAGCTTGTTCAGGGGTCGTGGATCCGTATGGCTTGCCAACGCTTCCGGTGTCTTGTCGAGTCCATGCCGAGACGAATCGCCGCCGCCATCAGGGCGAAAAGTGGTGCTACACGTTACTAAACAGGTATCTCTAATTCAATTGCTCTTCAGTGTACATCAAATCTTCGTGAACTGTGGGAGCTTGTTCAGGGGTCGTGGATCCGTATGGCTTGCCAACGCTTCCGGTGTCTTGTCGAGTCCATGCCGAGACGAATCGCCGCCGTCATCAGGGCGAAAGGTGGTGCTGCACGTTACTAGACAGGCATCTCTAATTCAATTGCTCTTCAGTGTACATGAAATCTTCGTGAACTGTGGGAGCTTGTTCAGGGGTCGTGGATCCGTATGGCTTCCCAACGCTTCCGGTGTCTTATCGAGTCCATGCCGAGACGAATCGCCGCCGTCATCAGGGCGAAAGGTGGTGCTGCACGTTACTAGACAGGTATCTCTAATTCAATTGCTCTTCGGTGTATGAGGGATGCTGCTAAACCGGAACATCAGATTCATGATGTCTTGTGCGGAGTTGTGGAGAATGCTCCATTAGGTATGGCGGTCTTTACTTTCGGAAACACTCCGGAATCTGTTGCATACGATGCATCCGCGTCCACATGCTCCTTTTTGCGCCAGAAGAGGACCAACACGCTATTAGGTAGGTAGCTCCAATATTTTGCCTATTGAGTGAACATGGCAACAGATAGGTTTGTTTTTTCCAGCATATTTTCGTGGTTTCTTAAGCAACCATTCACTTCAGAAATTTCGAAAAATAAAATCGCCCTAAGGTCAGGGTTCAACGTTCATCTTCCAATTCCCGTCGAGCATGCACACGAGTTACACCCAGGACCCGATTAACTGTTTTCTTGGAGTTTCACTTTCATCGTTCTCTCTGCAATACTTATACCTATGAATAAGTAACTTCCGTTGAAGAAGATGTAAATCGGAAAATTCCAAAGATACTGCACCCTCCCGACTAGACGGCGTTGGTTGACACAGGAGTTTGAACCAAAAAGTCAACGTGGGCTACTCCATAAGTAACTTCCGAATACCTTTGACTTAGGATTAGGGTCATGCAAATCGGTGTCTTCCAACGTCATTTAACTCTCCTGACTAGAGAGCGTTGTTTGGCGTAAGAATTTGATTAAAAATGTAAAGGAGTCTGATTTAATTAGTTATTTCCGGATACCTTTGACTGAGGATTAGGGGCATGTAAATCGGTGTCTCTAAACGTCATTACACTCTCCTCACTAGAGGGCGTTGTCTGACACAGGAGTTTGAATAGCAAGGCAACCTGGGCTACTCCATAAGTAATATACCTTTGACTGAGGATTAGGGACATGTAAATCGGTGTCTTCCAACGTCATTTAACTCTCCTGACTAGAGAGCGTTGTTCGGCACAGGAGTTTGAATAAAAAGTCAACGTGGGCTGATCAATAGGTAACTTCCTAATACCTTTGACTGAGGATTAGGGACATGTAAATCGGTGTCTCTAAATGTCACTATGCCGCCCCGGTGGCGCTGTGGTCTAAGCGGTGGCTTCTCATCATTCGTCCGAAAGGGGCCCGGGTTCGAATCCCGGTGAGGCATGGATGTTGTGTTTGTCTTACGGCACTGGCTCTCTCCCTACCCTGGAACCAGTGACCCTAAATTAGGGACGGGCGACTGCTTATAGCCCATTGAGTAGCTCACGGTGGTCGTTAAACCTCCAATCAAAAAAAAAAAACGTCGTTACACTCTCATGACCAGAGGGCGTTGTTTGACGTAGGAGTTTGAATAAAAATGGAACGCCGTCTGGTCATTTAGTAACCTCCAATAGCTTTGGCGGAGGATTAGGGATATGTAGATTGGTTCATCTTAACGTTATTGCACTCTCCTGACTAGAAGACGTTGTTCGGCACAGGAGTTTGAATAAAAATGCAACGCAGTTTGCTTAGTAAGTATGTAATTCCCAAATACCGTTGGCTGAGGATTAGGGGCATGCAAATTGGTGTCTCCAAACGTCATTACAGTGTCCTTACTAGAGAGTATTGTGTGGCACAGAAGTTTGAATAAAAAGGCGAGGTACCAAATTCAAGTGAAAATTCAAGTCACATGTCTTACTCGGAGACACGCGTGGTGATTAAGCATCGAAGATCCATCGCGCAGCTCCGGCTGCGTAGTGGTCTAAGTGCTGGCCCATGGTCATTTGTCCGAGACGGAACTAGGTTCGAATCCCTGTGAGGCATGGATGTTGTGTTTGCCATGGGCAACGGCCGTGTCCCCTTTTTTTTTTGGAAAGAGTGGTCCTAAATTTGGGACTCGGGACTGTTGTAGCCCACTCTGTTGCTCACGGTGGTCATTAAGCCCTCAATCCAATCCCAAAAGTAGATCCATCGCCGACTGCAAGACGCTCATGGTCTTTCTATAATGGGAATGGTGTTCGAAATTCGCGCACGTGCGCAGTGCTTTGACGAATGACAAACGCAATGGCAGGACTTCTACATTAGCAACAGACGGCAACGAGGAGTGTGAGAAGGCTTTGGTAAAAGAAGGCGGTCGGGTGACATTGCGTTAGAATGTTGCACAAGCAGATGTTTTTTTTGGGTAGCGCGTATCCTAGCGCATTATTTTATACATAAGGCCGAACTTTATTCCTCCGCCGTCATTCTTAAGCCGCTTCTCCTTGCTTCAAAACTGCGGCCCGTCTCGCAATAAACTGCATTGCGCACTTACACACTGACGGAAAAAAATCCCAACACCAAGAAGGGGTTGTGTTAGATAAACGACAGTTGGTAGGCGGTGAGAGTACATCTGTAAGATGACGTCTATGAAAATTTCGCGCTCGGCGCACACGTGTGGCGCTAGTAGCGCCCCTCGGAACATGCAAAGCAGGTTTGCTGTAAATACGCGCTGTAACGTTCGTGAGCGTTAGTTATCGTTGAGATTCGACGTAGGGTGTTGATGTTAGTCAAGAATGCCTTTAAGAAGACGGAGAAGCCATTATCAACAGCTCACGGAGTTTGAACGAGGTCGTGTAATAGGGCTACGAGAAGGTGGATTTTCTTTCCGCAATATTGCAGAACGACTTGGCAGGAATGTAGCCACTGTGCATGATTGTTGGCAGCGGTGATCAAGGGAAGGTACTGCCTCAAGAAGACCGGGTTCGGGCCGGCCACGTGGCACTACTGAGAGGGAAGACCGCCGTGTACGGCGTATGGCCGTGGCGCATCGTACCGCGTCTGCGGCAGCAATTCGAGCTGCAGTTGCCACCACAGTGACACAACGAACTGTTACAAATCGGTTACTTGAAGGACAGCTCCGAGCCAGACGCCCTGTAGCGTGCATTCCACTTACTCCAAACCACTGCCGTTTGCGACGTCAGTGGTGTCAAGCTAGAGCTCATTGGAGGACGGAGTGGAGATCTGTTGTGTTTTCTGATGAAAGCCTGTTCTGCCTGGGTGCCAGTGATGGCCGTGTGTTGGATAGAAGGAGGCCAGGTGAGCGCCTGCAACCAACCTGTCTGCGGCCGAGACACACTGGACCTACACCTGGAGTTATGGTCTGGGGAGCAATTTCCTATGACAGCAGGAGCACTCTCGTGGTTATCCCACGCACCCTGACGGCACAGTTGTACGTCGGTCTGGTGATTCAACCTGTTGTGGTACCATTCATGAACAGCATTCCAGGGGTGCTTTCCAACAGGATAACGCTCGCCCGCATACCGCTGTTGTAACCCAACATGCTCTACAGAGTGTCGAGATGTTGCCGTGGCCTGCTAGATCACCAGATCTTTCACCAATCGAGCACGCATCATTGGACGACAACTCCAGCGTCACCCCCAAGCAGCATTAACCGTCCCTGTATTGACCGACCAAGTGCAACAGGCATGGAACTCCATCCCACAAACTGACATCCAGCACCTGTACGACACAATGCATGAACGTTTGCGTGCTTGCATTCAACATTCTGGCGGTTACACCGGTTATTAATGTACCAGCATTTCACATTTAAAATGGCTCTTCTCGCGCTTACAATAAGTCGTCATCTTGAAACCTTAATCGATTAAATATGTTACCTATACAAATGTATTGCCGCTATTTCATTCCTCTACAACTATTTTTTCGTGGTGTTGGGATTTTTTTCCATCAGTGTATTTTCATACAATACCAGCTTTAAATTTTAATATATATATATATATATATATATATATATATATATATATATATATATATATATATATATATATATATATATCTAACCCACCTTTGTTTTGCTGATGACATAGTCATTTTTGCAACTACCCCATCAGAGCTACAGAGTATGATCCAGGAACTTGCTGACAAGAGTAAAGAAGTGGGATTAAAAATGAACTTTCAGAAGACAAAAGTGATGTACAATGCTTTTACAAGAAATGAAGATTTATCGATTGATGGAGAAAAGCTGGAGATAACAGACACGTATGTTTATCTTGGACAGCAGATATCAAGTGAGGGTCACATTGGTGAAGAAATTAATCGGCGTACAAAACTTGCCTGGAGAGCTTTTGGAAGAAACAGCATAATTTTCAAGAGCAATATGCCATTATGTCTTAAAAGAAAAGTGTTTGATCAATGCATCCTTCCAGTGCTTACGTATGGTGCAGAGACGTGGACCTTAGCTAAAAGAGACATACAAAGGCTGCAGACAACTCAAAGCAGCATGGAGAGGTGCATGCTTGGTGTAACCAGGAGAGATAAGAAGAGGAACACGTGGATCCGAAAAATGACAAGAGTGGAAGACATCATGATCAGAGTTAAATCCCTGAAATGGCAATGGGCTGGACATACTGCCAGAAGGACAGATCATCGATGGACAGCCGAAATTTTAGATTGGATTCCAAGGGACAGGAAAAGACCCAGAAGAAGACCACATGGAAGATGGGTGGATGAAATTCGAAAGTATGCAGGGGTGACATGGAGGAGACTGGCACAAGACAGACCGTTGTGGAGGAAACTTGGGGAGACCTTCGTCCAGCAGTGGATTGATAATGGTTGATAATGATGATGATGATGATGATATATATATGCATTGTTTTCAGCATTGGGAAAGAGGCAAATAAGTAAGCATATATATTTTCGTCTTTCTGCGTAAGATTTTTTATCTGAGGAAGCTTTCACCATGATTTATACAATAACCAAGTCCAAACCATCCTGCGTAACGTGCCATGCTCCGCCGCCTTCTTGACCCGCTCAATGTGGCTCCATGCTTCTCACAGCGCAAGCCCATGCTCAACAGAGCAGACAGCCAATCTAGTCCCTTGTACGATATCCGTGCCCGTAACGCAATAAACTGCATTGCGTAGTTATATTTTGATTCGCTGCAGTGGCGCTGCTGCATGCCAGCCCCGCAGCGAGGTGGCGCTACAAGCAGACCTTTTTACGCTTTCCAACCGTAGGTTGAAGAAGCGTATATGCTCCAGCTTTGTCCGTCCGCACGATAACTCGCGTAGTATTGGTTCGATTTCGACAAAATTTTAGTATGTGGTAGGGTACCACTGGGGACGAACCCTATCGAAAATGCGCAAAATGAGGTCAAAGGTCAAGCAGGGCATAAGAGCGGGATGCATTCCATTGTTCTTGTGCGTCATAACTTACGTAAAAACAGTTCGATTTCGATGAAACTTTAGTATGTGGTAAGGGAGCTCCTGGGGACAAATTGCATTAAAAATGGGCAAAATGGGGTCAAAGGTCAGGACATAGGAGCGGGATCCATTTCATTGCCCTTTTGCGTCATAACTCACGTAAAAGAATTCGATTTCGACAAAATTTTAGTATGTGGTAGGGAACCACCTGGGGACGAATCCTATCGAAAATGGGCAAAATGGGGTCAAAGGTCAAACAGCACATAGGAGCGGGATTCATTCCATGTTCTTGTGCGTCATAACATACGCGAAAACGGTTAGATTTCGATGAAACTTTAGTATATGGTAGGGGAGCTCCTGGGGACAAATTATATTGAAAATGGGCAAAATGGAGTCAACGGTCAGGACATAGGAGCAGGATCCATTCCGTTGCCCTTATGCGTCATAACTTACGTAAAAAGAGTTCGATTTCGACGAAATTTTAGTATGTGGTAGGGAACCACCTGGGGACGAATCCTACCGAAAATGGGCAAAATGGGGTCAAAGGTCAAGCAGGACATAAAAGCGGGATCCATTCCATTGCCCTTGTGCGTCGTAATTTCCGTAAAAATGGTTCTATTTCGATGAAATTTTAGTATGTGGTAGGGGACCACCTGGGGACAAATTATATAGAAAATGGGCGAAATGGGGTCAAAGATCAGGACATAGGAGCGGGATTCATTCCATTGCCCTTATGCATCATAACTTACGTAAAAATTCTTCGATTGCGACAAAATGTTATCATGTTGTTCCAGAGGTAAAGTTAACCTGTTCTGTAGAATATCAATGAAATGGGGTCAAAGGTCATGGCACAGAAGCAAGATTTATTCCGCAGCCATTACTCTCATTTCTTACGTAAAAATGCTTCTGTTGCGACAAAAATTTAGCATGTTATTGCGCAGGTGTACTTTACCGGTTCTGTAGAATGTCATCGAAATGGGGTCAAAGGTCACGGCATAGGAGCGAGATTTATTCCACGGCCATTACCCTCATAGCTTGAGTAATGATTTCTGGTATGTTGGAAAGCGTATCATAATCAATGCATTGCAAGATTTTGCTAACTTGTTTTCATGTGATGAAGGCACGCATTTCACAATGCGAACATCCAGTGTTAAACTAACTAAAATGGTAATGTCAAGCTACGAAAAACAGAATAATTAAGCATTGTCGCACTTACTGTCAGCTTCCATTGTGAAATTTGTGACATCAAATCCCATGGTGTTTCTTGCAACACATCTGTACTCTCCAAAATCGTTTGTTTCGACTTCTTTGACGGTGAGGACACCCTCCCATAAAATAGGACTTATACGGGTGATCGCTTGCTCCTCTTTCTCCGAGTCTTCTTTGATGGTTCGTCCTTCCTTCTGCCACTGGAAGCTAATGTCCGGCACTCCCTCTGCCCTGCATGCAATCTTGGTAGACACTTTTCGGTCACTCAGAATGACATAGGGAGTTTCTTCAGAGCGAACAACGATGGGTTCATCTGAAAGGCATCATTATCATCTATTATCAGGCAATACAGTTTAATTCAGTTGGAACATCACTCTGGTAACACACAAAATACACTGGCGGAAAGTGAAAAAAGAACACCAGGAAGGAATTGGCGGACGATCATGAAATTTACATATGTGAATGGCGTCGACTTTACGTAGGTGTGATGTTAATTTCGGGACCAACCGGTGAGCGCTTACGCCACAGCACGGCATAATATGCAAATTATTGTCGCTGGTATTTAAGGAGTACGGCGAAGTGAATGTAATCAGTTGTCGAAGTACGGACACGTGCGAAGACCCTGAAGAAGCTGCAATGCTTGAACATGGAAGACGTGTACGATTTCAGCAATTATCGGACTTTGAGCGAGGTCGTCTAGTCGGACTCCGCGAGGCCGGGTGGTCGAATCGTCAGCGAATTGGACGGGAAGTATCGGTGGTGATATGATGGTGACGTAGATGGTCCGAGGAACATTCCCACTCAAGAAGACGTGGAACCGGGAGTCACAGACTGACTGAACAGCGGACCGATCGAAGCATAAGAAGACCGGCGTTGTCAACAAAACATCCACTGCGACGCAAATCCGAGCTGCCGTAGCACCTGAGGTGACTGTGCGAACAATCCGCAACCGTCTACTGGATGCAGGACTACGTGCACGTGTGCCTCTGACTCCAGCCCACCGTCAGGAACGGCTGCAGTGGTGTCGCCAACGTCTGCACTGGAGAACGCAATGGCGATCTGTCGTGTTCAGCGATGAAAGCAGATTCTGATTGGGAGCCTCCGATGGCCATATGCGTGTTCGCAGACGTACAGGGGAGCGTCTCCTCCCTTCTTGCATCCGCCAGCGACACACAGGGCCTACACCTGGTCTCCTGGTGAGGGGAGCGATCAGCTATCACTCCCGTACACAACTAGTATTTGTACCGGGTACGTTAAACAGCACCTCCTACATCAACAACATCATTCAGCCCGTTGTTGTGCCATTTGTAAGGTCTGTCCCTCGTCCATTGCTTTACTTATCCGGTCTCCACGGACTGCCACGACCATCTCCGATTGAGGCGTCCAGGTTGAGGATGCTTGGAACTCAATACCCCAAACTTACATCCAACATCTGTACGACAGACTCCATGCCAGAATTGCACAGTGTGACGCAGTTCATGGCGGTTCAACCTCGTACTAACCATGTTACATGGAAATGTTATTTTTCAGTTTGCCAGCAAATACAGCTGTATTTTGCCATAATGTTTTGATCACGTTATCCTCTGTATTCCGTTATTATGCTGTATAAATTTCGTTGGTATCAGACGTCTCCTTCTTGGTGTCCTTTTTTCACTTTCCAGCCACGACCATCCCCGATTGAGGCGTCCAGGTTGAGGATGCTTGGAACTCAATACCCCAAACTTACATCCAACATCTGTACGAAAGACTCCATGCCAGAATTGCACAGTGTGACGCAGTTCATGGCGGTTCAACCTCGTACTAACCATGTTACATGGAAATGTTATTTTTCAGTTTGCCAGCAAATACAGCTGTATTTTGCCATAATGTTTTGATCACGTTATCCTCTGTATTCCGTTATTATGCTGTATAAATTTCGTTGGTATCAGACGTCTCCTTCTTGGTGTTCTTTTTTCACTTTCCAGCCACGACCATCCCCGATTGAGGCGTCCAGGTTGAGGATGCTTGGAACTCAATACCCCAAACTTACATCCAACATCTGTACGACAGACTCCATGCCAGAATTGCACAGTGTGACGCAGTTCATGGCGGTTCAACGTCGTACTAACCATGTTACATGGAAATGTTATTTTTCAGTTTACCAGCAAATACAGCTGTATTTTGCCTTAATGTTTTGATCACGTTATCCTCTGTATTCCGTTATTATGCTGTGTAAATTTCGTTGGTATCAGACGTCTCCTTCTTGGTGTTCTTTTTTCACTTTCCAGCCACGACCATCCCCGATTGAGGCGTCCGTCCAGGTTGAGGATGCTTGGAACTCAATACCCCAAACTTACATCCAACATCTGCACAACAGACTCCATGCCAGAATTGCACAGTGTGACGCAGTTCATGGCGGTTCAACCTAGTACTAACCATGTTACATGGAAAAGTTATTTTTCAGTTTACCAGCAAATACAGCTGTATTTTGCCATAATGTTTTGATCACGTTATCCTCTGTATTCCGTTATTATGCTGTATAAATTTCGTTGGTATCAGACGTCTCCTTCTTGGTGTTCTTTTTCACTTTCCAGCCACGACCATCCCCGATTGAGGCGTCCAGGTTGAGGATGCTTGGAACTCAATACCCCAAACTTACATCCAACATCTGTACGACAGACTCCATGCCAGAATTGCACAGTGTGACGCAGTTCATGGCGGTTCAACCTCGTACTAACCATGTTACATGGAAATGTTATTTTTCAGTTTGCCAGCAAATACAGCTGTATTTTGCCATAATGTTTTGATCACGTTATCCTCTGTATTCCGTTATTATGCTGCATAAATTTCGTTGGTATCAGACGTCTCCTTCTTGGTGTTCTTTTTTCACTTTCCAGCCACGACCATCCCCGATTGAGGCGTCCAGGTTGAGGATGCTTGGAACTCAATACCCCAAACTTACATCCAACATCTGTACGACAGACTCCATGCCAGAATTGCACAGTGTGACGCAGTTCATGGCGGTTCAACGTCGTACTAACCATGTTACATGGAAATGTTATTTTTCAGTTTACCAGCAAATACAGCTGTATTTTGCCTTAATGTTTTGATCACGTTATCCTCTGTATTCCGTTATTATGCTGTGTAAATTTCGTTGGTATCAGACGTCTCCTTCTTGGTGTTCTTTTTTCACTTTCCAGCCACGACCATCCCCGATTGAGGCGTCCGTCCAGGTTGAGGATGCTTGGAACTCAATACCCCAAACTTACATCCAACATCTGCACGACAGACTCCATGCCAGAATTGCACAGTGTGACGCAGTTCATGGCGGTTCAACCTAGTACTAACCATGTTACATGGAAAAGTTATTTTTCAGTTTACCAGCAAATACAGCTGTATTTTGCCATAATGTTTTGATCACGTTATCCTCTGTATTCCGTTATTATGCTGTATAAATTTCGTTGGTATCAGACGTCTCCTTCTTGGTGTTCTTTTTTCACTTTCCAGCCACGACCATCCCCGATTGAGGCGTCCAGGTTGAGGATGCTTGGAACTCAATACCCCAAACTTACATCCAACATCTGTACGACAGACTCCATGCCAGAATTGCACAGTGTGACGCAGTTCATGGCGGTTCAACCTTGTACTAACCATGTTACATGGAAATGTTATTTTTCAGTTTACCAGCAAATACAGCTGTATTTTGCCATAATGTTTTGATCATGTTATCCTCTGTATTCCGTTATTATGCTGTATAAATTTCGTTGGTATCAGACGTCTCCTTCTTGGTGTTCTTTTTTCACTTTCCAGCCACGACCATCCCCGATTGAGGCGTCCAGGTTGAGGATGCTTGGAACTCAATACCCCAAACTTACATCCAACATCTGTACGACAGACTCCATGCCAGAATTGCATAGTGTGTCGCAGTTCATGGCGGTTCAACCTCGTACTAACCATGTTACATGGAAATGTTATTTTTCAGTTTACCAGCAAATACAGCTGTATTTTGCCATAATGTTTTGATCACGTTATCATCTGTATTCCGTTATTATGCTGTATACATTTCGTTGGTATCAGACGTCTCCTTCTTGGTGTTCTTTTTTCACTTTCCGCCAGTGTATTTCTAATTTCAAGACTGCATTTATCAACAAATGGAGGGCTCCTCAATGGGTTACCTCCTGTTAGCTGTCTTAGCTAAATTTCTTCTAAAGCATATTGAAAATCAGATCATTATAATAATCTGATAGTTCATTTCCCCATCGTCCATTGCTTTACTTAAGGTACGTTGACGACATCCTGGTTGCATGGCCTTGCAGCCGGGATGATTTACATTTGTTCGCCAGCGAACTATCATCCCAGTTCCTAACTATGAGGCTCACGATAGAGTTTGAAAATAATAATTGTTTACCATTTCTGGACATCCTTATTAATCAGAATTATAATTGTAACTGTATCACTACTAGTGTACATAAAAAACCTTGTCATTCCTCAGTTATTATTCCATTTTTCTTATCACATCTAAAACAACACAAGTTGTCAGCTTTGTACTTTTTATTCAGAAGAGCGCACTCACACTGGCCAACCCCCGAACTTCTACAATAAGAAGTTAAATAAATTTTTAATTCAGCTGAGCAGCACGGATACCCAAGATACTTGACTAATCGGTTATTTAGTAAAGTCAAATATGCCCTGAATACTACACTGCCGGACAATTGCTAAGGACGGATGACAATAGCAACGATAGCAACCATAAAATGGAAGGCAGGAAAATGTGGAAATTAGCATAAGTGCGGGATACAGTAAGACGTGTTGTTTTGGATTGCCGAACTTGTTCGTGACGTCATAGCGCTGATAAGAGATATAAAGGATTTGACGCGTATTGACCGTTGTTGTTCAAACGCAAAGTTGAAAGGGAAAGAATCAATTGACGAACTTGCAATTTTCAGTATGTCTTCCCGACATCACCTAGATGATTTTACGCGTGGCCGTATTATTGGCAAGATTGAAGAAGGCCGAAAAATAACAGATGTTGCCAGGGAGTTCGACGTCAGCCACAGTGTTGTTTCAAGGCTTTGGGAATCATTTCAAACAAATGGAGAGTGTAGCAAACGTTACGGGGGAGGTCGTGTTCGCAGTACGACACCTGCAGAAGATCGGTACATAGTGCTATCAACAAAAAGACACCGGCGCAGCACAGCTAGTGAGGTAGAAAATCAGTTTATGGCTGCTACTGGCAAGCGGATCTCCCGAAAAACTGTCGCCAGACGTTTGCATGAAGGAGGACTATACGCCCGCCGTCCTGTTGTGTGCATCCCATTGTCCAGACGTCACCGTACCGCCCGTTTGCAATGGTGCCCTCAACATCGCAATTGGACTGATAACGACTGGCCTGCTGTCCTCTTCTCAGATGAGAGTAGATACAGTCTATCGTCTGATTGTCCACAACTGATCTGGCGTGATAGTGGTACTGCATATTGTCCAGCAAACATACAGGATATCCGACATGTGTTGTCATGGTATGGGCTGGCATCATGATCAATGGCCGTACGTCCCTCTATGTGCTTCCAACTGGTACTATGACTGGCCAACGATACATTAATAATGTTCTGCTACCTCATGTTCTCATGTTCCGTGGTGCTGTCGGTGATAGATTCATTTCCATGGACGACAACGCAACATGTCATCGAACAGTCGCTGTCCAGGAGTGTCTTGAGAGCCTCGTATGGCCAGCACGTTCTCCAGATCTGAATCTCATTGAAAATGTGTGATATGCTTTGGGGAGGAGTCTTGCTGGTCGCCAATGCCCTCCAATAAACAAGGACACATTCATCCGTGCACTGACAGAGGAATAGGATAAATTACCCCAACAGCTGCTTGATAATGTTGTGCAAAGCATGACACGACGTGTGGAATCTTGCATCGCCCTAAATGGTGGCCATATCCCGTATTGACATCTTACGCCGGAACGCCTACGGACGGTAGTTGCATTTTTCACGTTTACGTATTCTGCACAAAATGGCCTGTTTGTCCCTTGAACACGTTCCAAAGCCTTCTGGATTTCAGAGCACAATAAATTGTCTTTCTTGTAATGTCCTGGCATTCTGACATTATTTTATTTCACTTGGCATCCAACCACACTTACTTTTTTATGCGCTATATAGCCGTTTATGATCCGTCCTTAGCAATTGTCCAGCAGTGTACTTTGTCAAGAGACTCTAATCGTAACCCTAAATATCTGGGCCCCATGCAGTATAATCCACTTTTAACAAAAACTTTATCACACCTTTGTAAACAACATGATGTAAAGTTTGGCTCACAATCCCGAAACCTCTTTTCAGTTGTTCGTAAAGATTGTATACATATCTGTAGTAGGGATCGATGGGGTATTTACAACGTACCTCTTCTTCAGGCAACCACAGGACAAATTGCCTCAAATTACTTGGGTTCCACAAAATGTAATCTTGGATTAAGGATTAAAGAACATAAATACAACATTAAAGCAGGTATGTATAGCACATCCCTAGCCAAATATGCACTCCAAGACAATCTTAATCCACATTGGAGTAATGCAAGACTTATCCATACTCCTAGCAACCTAAGGGACCTATTAATAAGCGAAAGTGTGTATATATTGGGTTGTCGGAAAAGTATGACGTATTTTAGCCATGTTTTGCAAAGGTCATTTGTTGATAGAAAGAACAAAGATCAATCAATGATATAATGCCAGTTTTGTTCGATAACCTTTTGCCATCTTTCAGTGAGCTGCAGAATGCCTCGTTCATAGGAGGACCTGTCTTTCGTGGCGAAAAACTGTACAAGGTTCTGATTTACAGCCTTATCTGAATTGAACATTATACCACGCAAGGACTGTTGAAGAGCGCGAAACAAGTGGAAGTCTGTCAGTGCAAGGTCAAACGAGTATGCTGGGTGTGGCAACACATCCCACCCAAGCTCCAATAATTTTTGGCGGGTGATCAAACTTGTGTGTGGTCTCGCGTTGTCGTGGTGGAACACAACACCTTTACGATGAACGAGCTCTGGACGTTTCTGGATGACGGATTCGTTCAAACTGTCCAATTGCCGACAGTACACATTCGAATTGATTGTTTGGTTCCGTGGTAGGAGCTCGAAAAACACGACACCCTTAAAATCCCACCACACTGAGACCAGAACCCTCCGCTGATTAATGTCTGCTTTGGATGTCGTTTGAGGCGAAGCAGCACGTCGGGACCAAGGCCGTTTGCGCAGCACATTGTTGTACACAATCCACTTTTCGTCCCCAGTTATCAGTCGCTTCAAAAAAGGATCGTTTTCCTCACGTTTAATGAACATATCGCAGATGTTTATACGCACCGTGAATTGAGCTTCTTTGAGTTCATGAGAAACCCACACATCGAGCTTGCTTACGTATCCCAGCTTCTTCAGGTTGTCGTGAACGCTTGAATGATGGATGTGCAATGTGTCTGCAATCTCTCGTGTCGTGTAACGTGGGTTTGACTCGATCAATGCCTTGATTTGGTCGTCATCAACCTCGGTGGGCCTCGCGGACCGAGGCTCATCGTTGAGATCAAAATCACCAGCACGGAATTTTGCGAACCACCGCTGGCACTGACGTTCTTGTAGAGCATTATCACCGTTCACTTTACGCAACTTTTCACAAGCTTGACGCGCGTTCTTTCCTTTACGGAAGTAAAATATGGCGAAAATACACAGTTTGGTCTTCCATCTTCAACTTGATGTCAAATCTCCGCAAATCAACCAAATCGCTCACTATTCCTTTTAGACTGCAGCTAGAACTGGCACCTGTCGAATGCCATAGCGATAACAGAGCCGCACATGCCTCTAGTACTTCCAAAACCGCCCAAACGCCATCAGATGCCAAAATACGTCATGACTTTTCCGACAACCCAATATTTAATTATAGCTAATAAATCCAAAGGGCGAGAGAAATGGTGAAAATCTTCTAAATACGTGGCGACAATGTAAATAGACAAAGACATCGCCCTTTCCACGTTTTTCTTAATTAACACACAATCAGAAACTGCGATGTATCCATCTCAGTTGCTGAGCTTATCCCTTCGGATTTGTGAAGTCAAATGCTGACAGATAAGCATACATAGCGCCTTGGATTGTTGGCAGCGTAGCGTAAAGCGAACGCACTCGGCTAGTTATCGAGAGATCTGGAGTTCTCTCCAAGCGGTGTCAATGTGTAATTTTTCGGTTGCTGTGTGTTAATTAAAGAAAAACGTAGAAAGAGCTATGACTTTGTCTATTTTGTCTTTTCATTGCGGAGCCAACGAGAGGCCGCTTCCATTCTGAATATGGTGAGGTCTCCAGTGATTCGCTGGCGCCAACTTCTGAGACCTTCACTTAAGACTTAAAAGCCACGCCGAAGGCTTGTTTTTTTGCGCCATCTATCGTAGAAGATGAGCCCTAACACTCATTCGAATACAGCCCTAACAAAAGTTATGCGAAATATGCGAAACTTACTGTATTTTTTCTTAGATACCTACGTATGTCGTACTGTGTATAGACAAACAAAAGGAAATCTTACGCTGGACTAGAAGAGTTACTGGCTTGCTGTCTTCACCTACGCCGTTCTGTCCGACGCAGGTAAATTCTCCTGAATCCCCTTTAGTGACGTTGGTGATTGTGAGACGTGATCCCCATTTGATGGCATGCGTCTTAGTCCTGGACATGTCGAAGGACTCTCTCTTCCATGTTATGACGTCATCGGGAAGCGGATAACCATCTGCTAAGCAGTCCAGCTGAGGATCGCTTCCTCGCTCGGCCAGAACAAACTCTTTCGGTATTCGCACAGTAACACCATCTGAAAATGAAAACCAGATATTATTAATCTTTAGCAAAAGATCAACCAAGAAATAGTACAAAGGGCGTTCCATAAAAATAGAGAAATTTTATTTCAGTTGGCAACAATGCGAAGGGGAAAAATAACCACACAGACGATCAACTACATTAAGAAAGTATCTATGGCAACAGTTATTAGCCGTGGCAGACGATCCTGGTTTTGTTATTGCGCAGTTGTTTGAGGCACGTATGCATTTCTCCACACACACATGGAGGCGAGTGATTTAGAGTTAAGAAGTGAAATGCGTTGTGCGATAAAGTTGTGATATCGTTTGGGTAAAACGGCTCCAGAAACACTTGATTTAATGAAAAAACCTTACATACACAGTGCGTCAAAGAATTTTTAAGACTGGCGCTAGAATTCGGCCTACGGTGGCGCCACCAGTGTAATCGCGAATGCGTTATAAACCGTGACCATCTGCTTGCTTTCTGCCAAAAGTACTGCGCAGTTGTTAAAGTAACTCAAACGAAACGGCCGTTCATTAGAGAAGTCAAATTTTTTTCATGTTGAATTATTAAGATGGAACAAAGGGCTGTTACTAAATTTAACGCAAAACTTGGTAAAAGTGCCTCGAAACGTACCAATTGATGGAACAAGTTTACGGTGAGTTTTGTTTAAGTAGATCAAATGGTTTCCTGTGGCACAAACGTTTTTTGGACGGAAGAGAGACGCTAGAAGATGATAGGCATACTGAAAGACCAAGTTCATCCAGGACACCTGAGATTATTGAACAAGTGCGTGATTTCGTGGCAAACAATCGATGTGCGTCACTAAGAATGATGGAAGAGTCTTTAAACTTCAACAAAGAAATGATTCGAACCATCCTGCATGAAGATTTGGGCAAAACAAAAGTCTGTGCTAAATTTGTTCCACACACGTTAACCAATGAACAAAAATCAAGGAGAAGTGCACATTGCAGAGACATCATTTCAGCCGCTGAAAATGATCCAAACTTCTTAAAATCGATTGTTACAGGTGATGAAACATGGTGTTTGCAATATGATCCTAAAACAAAGCGACAAAGTGCGGAATGGAAGTCAAAAACTCACCACAAGCCAAAAAAACAAGAAAAGTTCCATCGGAAATCAAAACAATGGTCATTACATTCTTCGATAGTAAGGGTATTTATTATCCACAAAGAATTTGTTCCAAGTGGACAAACAATTACTGGTGAGTTTTATTTAAATGTTTTGAGGCGTTTGATGGTCAGAATACGTCGCATTCGTCCAGAATATCGGGATGAAGACAGTTGGTGTTTGTTGCACGATAATGCACCCAGTCGCACCTCACTACTTGTTCGTAGATTTTTGGCGAAAAATAACGCGCGCGTGTGTGTGTGTGTGTGTGTGTGTTGAATCATCCACCGTATTCGCCTGATTTAGCACCCTGCGACTTGTTCCCAAAGCTTAAAATGACGTTAAAAGAGTGTTATTTTGATGATATTTCGACCATACAAACAGCTGCGACGCGTGCTTTGGAGGCAATTCCGCAAAGTGAACTGGAACAGGCATTCGAATCATTATTAAATCGCTGTAACAAGTGTATTGAAGCCGGAGGGACTTATTTTGAATAACAAACCAAAACAAATTACAAATTCTTGTTTCTCTTTCATTTTACAGACCCAGTCTTAAAAATTCTTTGACGCACTGTGTAGATAAATGTTTGGATGAGTCAACGATTTTTAGATGGCACCATCATTTCAAAAATGGACGTTTATCGGCAGAACTCGCTCCTGGGCCTGGTAGACCTGAAAGTGTTGTCACGGAGTGTGTTGTTAAAAGCGTTTGGGAAATCCTGCAAGAAGATTGACGAATGACGTGTGAAGACATAGGGGCGTCAACTAATATTTCAAAAACGTCGGCATTCCGCATTCTACGCGACAAATTAATGCTGCATCGCGTGTGTTCCAGATGGGTACCTCATCACTTGACGAGAGAACAATTCTTAGCCAGAGTTCAGATGTGTCACGAGTGGAAATAAATGATTGTAAAGAATCCAAACTTTGTAAGCACGGTAATAACTACAGATTAAACATGGGTTCCCTATTTCGACTCCCTCACGAAGAGAGGTACGAGTTTCTCGAACCACACAGACACGCCTCCTCCGATAAAAGTCGGCCAAAGCAAATCAGCTGCGGAGGTAATGATGATAATTTTCTTCCATCATGAAGGTGTAGTCTACCAGCCTGACGTTCCTCCACAAATGACCGCGAATGCTGATTATTACATTTCAGTCTCGAAGCGTCTGCGACGACACATATCGATTAAGCCAACGCAACTGGTGGGCAAGTGGACCCTACACCATGACAATACCAGCCCACATGTGACTGCTTGTGTTCAACAGTTTCTTACGAAATGCAGTATTGAAATCACGCCACGGCGTGCCTGTAGTCCTTTTTTTTTTTTTTTTTTTTTTGATTGGAGGTTTAACGACCGCCGTGAGCAACTCAATGGGCTATAAGCAGTCGCCCGTCCCTAATTTAGGGTCACTGGTTCCAGGGAAGGGAGAGAGAGCCAGTGCCGTAAGACAAACACAACATCCATTGATTGATTGGAGGTTTAACGACCACCGTGAGCAACTCAATGGGCTATAAGCAGTCGCCCGTCCCTAATCTAGGGTCACTGGTTCCAGGGAAGGGAGAGAGAGCCAGTGCCGTAAGACAAACACAACATCCATTGATTGATTGGAGGTTTAACGACCACCGTGAGCAACTCAATGGGCTATAAGCAGTCGCCCGTCCCTAATTTAGGGTCACTAGTTCCAGGGAAGGGAGAGAGCCAGTGCCGTAAGACAAACACAACATCCATTGATTGATTGGAGGTTTAACGACCACCGTGAGCAACTCAATGGGTTATAAGCAGTCGCCCGTCCCTAATTTAGGGTCACTGGTTCTAGGGAAGGGAGAGAGCCAGTGCCGTAAGACAAACACAACATCCATTGATTGATTGGAGGTTTAACGACCACCGTGAGCAACTCAATGGGTTATAAGCAGTCGCCCGTCCCTAATTTAGGGTCACTGGTTCTAGGGAAGGGAGAGAGCCAGTGCCGTAAGACAAACACAACATCCATTGATTGATTGGAGGTTTAACGACCACCGTGAGCAACTCAATGGGCTATAAGCAGTCGCCCGTCTCTAATTTAGGGTCACTGGTTCCAGGGAAAGGAGAGAGCCAGTGCCGTAAGACAAACACAACATCCATTGATTGATTGGAGGTTTAACGACCACCGTGAGCAACTCAATGGGCTATAAGCAGTCGCCCGTCCCTAATTTAGGGTCACTGGTTACAGGGAAAGGAGAGAGCCAGTGCCGTAAGACAAACACAACATCCATTGATTGATTGGAGGTTTAACGACCAGCGTGAGCAACTCAATGGGCTATAAGCAGTCGCCCGTCCCTAATTTAGGGTCACGGGTTCCAGGGAAGGGAGAGAGCCAGTGCCGTAAGACAAACACAACATCCATTGATTGATTGGAGGTTTAACGACCACCGTGAGCAACTCAATGGGTTATAAGCAGTCGCCCGTCTCTAATTTAGGGTCACTGGTTCCAGGGAAGGGAGACAGCCAGTGCCGTAAGACAAACACAACATCCATTGATTGATTGGAGGTTTAACGACCACCGTGAGCAACTCAATGGGCTATAAGCAGTCGCCCGTCCCTAATTTAGGGTCACTGGTTCCAGGGAAGGGAGAGAGCCAGTGCCGTAAGACAAACACAACATCCATTGATTGATTGGAGGTTTAACGACCACCGTGAGCAACTCAATGGGTTATAAGCAGTCACCCGTCTCTAATTTAGGGTCACTGGTTTCAGGGAAGGAGACAGCCAGTGCCGTAAGACAAACACAACATCCATTGATTAATTGGAGGTTTAACGACCACCGTGAGCAACTCAATGGGTTATAAGCAGTCGCCCGTCCCTAATTTAGGGTCACTGGTTCTAGGGAAGGGAGAGAGCCAGTGCCGTAAGACAAACACAACATCCATTGATTGATTGGAGGTTTAACGACCACCGTGAGCAACTCAATGGGTTATAAGCAGTCGCCCGTCCCTAATTTAGGGTCACTGGTTCTAGGGAAGGGAGAGAGCCAGTGCCGTAAGACAAACACAACATCCATTGATTGATTGGAGGTTTAACGACCACCGTGAGCAACTCAATGGGCTATAAGCAGTCGCCCGTCCCTAATTTAGGGTCACTGGTTCCAGGGAAGGGAGAGAGCCAGTGCCGTAAGACAAACACAACATCCATTGATTGATTGGAGGTTTAACGACCACCGTGAGCAACTCAATGGGCTATAAGCAGTCGCCCGTCCCTAATCTAGGGTCACTGGTTCCAGGGAAGGGAGAGAGAGCCAGTGCCGTAAGACAAACACAACATCCATTGATTGATTGGAGGTTTAACGACCACCGTGAGCAACTCAATGGGCTATAAGCAGTCGCCCGTCCCTAATTTAGGGTCACTAGTTCCAGGGAAGGGAGAGAGCCAGTGCCGTAAGACAAACACAACATCCATTGATTGATTGGAGGTTTAACGACCACCGTGAGCAACTCAATGGGTTATAAGCAGTCGCCCGTCCCTAATTTAGGGTCACTGGTTCTAGGGAAGGGAGAGAGCCAGTGCCGTAAGACAAACACAACATCCATTGATTGATTGGAGGTTTAACGACCACCGTGAGCAACTCAATGGGTTATAAGCAGTCGCCCGTCCCTAATTTAGGGTCACTGGTTCTAGGGAAGGGAGAGAGCCAGTGCCGTAAGACAAACACAACATCCATTGATTGATTGGAGGTTTAACGACCACCGTGAGCAACTCAATGGGCTATAAGCAGTCGCCCGTCTCTAATTTAGGGTCACTGGTTCCAGGGAAAGGAGAGAGCCAGTGCCGTAAGACAAACACAACATCCATTGATTGATTGGAGGTTTAACGACCACCGTGAGCAACTCAATGGGCTATAAGCAGTCGCCCGTCCCTAATTTAGGGTCACTGGTTCCAGGGAAAGGAGAGAGCCAGTGCCGTAAGACAAACACAACATCCATTGATTGATTGGAGGTTTAACGACCAGCGTGAGCAACTCAATGGGCTATAAGCAGTCGCCCGTCCCTAATTTAGGGTCACTGGTTCCAGGGAAGGGAGAGAGCCAGTGCCGTAAGACAAACACAACATCCATTGATTGATTGGAGGTTTAACGACCACCGTGAGCAACTCAATGGGTTATAAGCAGTCGCCCGTCTCTAATTTAGGGTCACTGGTTCCAGGGAAGGAGACAGCCAGTGCCGTAAGACAAACACAACATCCATTGATTGATTGGAGGTTTAACGACCACCGTGAGCAACTCAATGGGCTATAAGCAGTCGCCCGTCCCTAATTTAGGGTCACTGGTTCCAGGGAAGGGAGAGAGCCAGTGCCGTAAGACAAACACAACATCCATTGATTGATTGGAGGTTTAACGACCACCGTGAGCAACTCAATGGGTTATAAGCAGTCACCCGTCTCTAATTTAGGGTCACTGGTTTCAGGGAAGGGAGACAGCCAGTGCCGTAAGACAAACACAACATCCATTGATTAATTGGAGGTTTAACGACCACCGTGAGCAACTCAATGGGTTATAAGCAGTCGCCCGTCCCTAATTTAGGGTCACTGGTTCTAGGGAAGGGAGAGAGCCAGTGCCGTAAGACAAACACAACATCCATTGATTGATTGGAGGTTTAACGACCACCGTGAGCAACTCAATGGGTTATAAGCAGTCGCCCGTCCCTAATTTAGGGTCACTGGTTCTAGGGAAGGGAGAGAGCCAGTGCCGTAAGACAAACACAACATCCATTGATTGATTGGAGGTTTAACGACCACCGTGAGCAACTCAATGGGTTATAAGCAGTCGCCCGTCCCTAATTTGGGGTCACTGGTTCTAGGGAAGGGAGAGAGCCAGTGCAGTAAGACAAACACAACATCCATGCCTCACCGGGATTCGAACCCGAACCCCTTTCGGACGAACGATCAGAGGCCATTGCCTTATACCACTGCGCCACCGGGGCGGCCCTGTAGTCCTGATCTTGCCCCGTGCGATTTCTGGTTGTCAATGCCGGAGGGCTTCCGTGGTGCAACATTCAACACAGTTACTAACGTTATTCAAGTTGTGCAGATGTCCCTTAAGCAGCTTCCACAAAATGTCTTCGCCACATCCTTTGAAAAGTGGACTGAACAATGGGACCGTTGCATAATATCCGAGGAAAGATACTTTGAGAAAGAATAACATATAATTTGCTCTACCTATATTTCTTCATTTTGTGTGATTTTACTCTCATTTTTTACAGAACGGCTGTTGTAAAAGTCTTCCTTGGAAAGGAAGTAAGTTACTTAGTCGCACAGTGGTCTAAGCGCTGGCTTATGACAATTTCTCTGAGATGGGTCGAGGTTCGAATCCCACTGAGGCATAGATGTTATGTTTGTCTTACTGCACTGGCTCTCTCTCTCTCTCTCTCTCTTTCCCAGAGCCAATAGCCCTGAATTAGGAAAGTGAGACTGTTTATAACTAGGCTAGTAATCGTTTCGGAGACCTAATTTCCCCGAATTTTAGGAAGGGTTTCTCTAATTTCGCGAATATCAAACACACTATCTACCAACAAGTAATTGGAAACCCCTGCAATCGACGATATCTGCGGTCCTGATACACGTCACGGCCGCCGCCGTTAAATATCGTGTGGGAAACAACAACGCAACCAGTCGCATGCAAGATGCCACGCAGTTCGGAGCTCTCTGATTTCGAGAAAGGTGTAATCGTCGGGTATCACAGAAATGGCCGATGACATATCCAGCGAGTTGAAGCACCCAAAATTTACAGTGGCCTACGTGATTGGCAAGTGGAAGATGACAGGTGACTGTCGGAATGTGCCCCGACCCGGCAGACCCACAAAACTGGGAGTTAGAGACCGACGGGTGCTGGCCAGAGAAATTCGGAAGAGCCGCACCAAATCGATGGGCCACATCCGCGAGGAGTTTCAACAGGCATCCGGGAGTGTTCTTTCGATGAATACCATCCGTAAGGAAGCCCATCTGCTCGGTTATCATGGACGTGCTGCCGCCCACAAGCCTTTGATCACCAAGTCCAATAGCGCTGCTCGGCTAACGTGGTGCAAAGAACGTCGACAGTGGACCGTTGAACAGTGGAAACAGGTTCTCTGGAGCGACGAATCAAGGTTCACCCTCTACCGTTGGGATGGCAGGGTCTGGGTTTGGCGTCTGCCTGGAGAACACCTCCTGCCGGAATGTATTGTGCCAACTGTGAAGTTCGGCGGCGGTGGAATTATGCTATGGTGGTGTTTTTCCTGGTATGGCACGGGACCCTTGGTCGCAATTCCTGGTAGACTCAACGCCGAGACCTACTGCACCACTTTGGATGACCATGCGCTTCCTACGTTGTGGCAGTTTCACGGGGTGGACCCATGTTACTTTCAGGATGACAATGCCACCTGTCATGTTGCGAGGTCCACCATGGCTTGGTATGGTGACAATGGGGTTAATCGAATGGACTAGCCCCGGACCTTAACCCTATCGAGCACCTCTGGGACGAGTTGGAGCGTCTATTTAAGGGGTGCCCCCACCGTCCGAAATCGGTGAAGGAACTGACCTGTCTTCTCCAAGCCGAGTGGAAGAAAATACCGCTAGCCGTCGTACAACGCCTGGTTGAGAGTATGCAGCTGTAATCGCCGCTCGTGGAGGCTCCACCAACTATTGAAGGTGAATAAACTTCGTTTTCCTTTGATATCACAGGTGTCCAATTACATTGTTGGTAGATAGTGTATTTAACAAAAAAAAAATTCCTGCAATTAAAGTGATCATTGCATGCGCTTGTATATGGCAGATCGTCAATAAAGTCCCTTGGCATACTACCTGCTATCCTTTAAATATGCCAATACTTACTTTGAAGAAGATTCAAGTCTCTTTGTCAATCTCTACAACAAGACGAAGTTTTCAAGTAGCGAGAGCGAAAAACAATTTAGGACTGCCGTTTCGTCCTAGAGAGAAATAATTAATAACATTCCTCGTAAAGCACCGCTCAGATACGAAGCTATTTAAGCCAGACTCACATTTAAGCAATGAATAAGGCAGTAGAAAATCTTGTGCCAATTTGAAGTTATGCTACGTGGTTTTCACTAAGCGGTTTTTCATGTCGAATAAAAGAGGGCGCTGGTTTATGCATTATGAAAGGAACTGGAAATAGATTCAAGAAATAAAATATGATGTCTGCCAAAACAATTGAGAGTATTTCAACTCATAATACACTGGCGTGCAAAAATTAAGGACGAGGCGGTTTTTCGAATGTAACGTCGTGCAAAAGTGCTCCACATCGACTCAAATCATACCATAAGATCCCCAAGATGTACGAATATGGGACAAGTGAGCAAAACCGTCCAAACAAGGAATCCAACGGATACAAAGGCACTTTATTGAAAAGGTAGCTTCGAGCACAACTGGACAGAAGACAGAAACGTCCAGGTGACAGGCGGCTGCCAAGAAAAATCCAGTCTTTATTGGGGATATGATCACCCCTGACTGCGTTGCAGGATTTACAACGTCTGTCCATGCTGAGGACGAGCTTGTCAAGGAGCTGTTGAGGCATCGTGGCCCATTCCTCTTGTAGCGCCAATCGCAGCTGCGGAATCGTTGCTGAAGGCTTGTGACGTGCTGCCAAGCGTCTCCCGAGAAGGTCCTACACGTGTTCGATTGGATTTAGGTTCGGGGACCTTGCGGGCCAGTCCATGCGTTGAATATCTTCACTCTTCAACAGCTCTGCGACAGCCACTGTACGATGAGGTGTAGCGTTGTCGTCCATGAGGAGGAACTCAGGACCCACATCACCTCTAAACAGACGCACGTGAGGCAGGAGAACCTCGGTACAATAGCGGACACCAGTGACTGAACCTCCTTGGAAGATGTGGAGGTCATTACGGCAACCAAGCATGATACCGCCCCAAACGAGAACTCCTCTACCTCCAAACCGGTCCCTTTCGATGATGTTGGAGGTGTGATTGCGTGTTCCCTGCTCGCACCAAATGTGTATACGCCCAGAATCGCTCGTCAGACTAAATCGGCTCTCATCCGTAAAGAGAACTCGACCCCATTGCTGATGTATCAAGTTCTTGTGTTCCTGGCACCAGAGAAACCGCCGTCTCCGATGAGCAAGCGTTAATGGCACACACCGTACTGATCGTCGTGCAAATATTTGTGTATCCTCCTGGACACGGTAAAACGCGATAACGGACGTCCAGTTGTCTGTTGCATGTGATTTGCGATTTCTCCCGCTGTCTGTCGTCTGTCTCTTCTCGCCTGTAGGACAATATACCGGTCGTCCGCCGCCGTGGTTGCTCTCGAAGCTCGTGCAACGATGCTGTGAGCGATCCCTAATTCCTCGGCCACACTAGTCACACTTCGACCTTCTTCCAACTTCCCAATGACGCGACCTCGGGTAAAGTCATCCAGATGTCGTCTACTGGATTGCCTGTTGGCCATATCACGCGGTGGCAGCAACTCGACGTCGTTCAAACCGATGTACACCGTGCAATAACTTTCACCGAATTGCCGAGCGTACGCCGCCCGTGTTAAAATTAGGTGCGTTTATAATTAGTTTTAAGTTTTGCTGATAGATGGCGTTGAGATCTGAGCCTGATTTTCAACGTTTTAAAATTCCACGATTTCAGCCCAAGTATATCAACTTTACTAAAACGTTTCATAAACGTCCACAGTTTCAGCGTTCAGTTGTTAACCACATATCAACGTTTTAAAAAAGTTTTAAACCAACCAGAAACCACTTATCAACTATTAAGCCCAAATTTTAACGTTTAAACAACGTTAATGTGATACATGAGTTCTTAGTGAGCCGACATTTCTCTTGCAGAGATTGAAGAAACGAAGTGATAGAGATCGTGTTGTAATAACTTTGAGATGTCATTTACCAGTGCATTTACGCTACAGAGAGACAGACTCGAAGCAGTCAAGCGAACGTAACAAGATGGTTGAACGTAAGTCGTTCTGTGTTCCAAAGGCTCTGGAATCGCTTTCAAACCACAGAATTATGTTCCTGCAAATACAGCCAACGCAGGCCTATGGGAACGACTTCCTCACAAGATCGATATTTGCTGCTACAGACATGCATACTATACTACAGACATGCATCTCCATACTACAACATCATTGAACGATGAATTTGAATACGTTTCACGCTTTCACTACTCAAACAAGAAAGATGACACCGAATTTTCTGGTGTAATAAGCACGCCTTTAAATCCATTCTGACGCGAATTAAATTTATCAAAGCTATTCAAAGTCAATGGAACCGGTATGGAAAAGAGTAGTATCTCACCGAAGAAAGAAATTCTACAATCGGGTTTTTAATCCAGCAGACATTGCTGTAAACGGAATCGTGAACTTACGCCCTCTGGTTGCAGACTTGTGCGTTAAGAAAAACTAAATTATATGAGAAACATTTCGCAGCAGAAAAGCTCTCCAACAAAGAAAGAATTTTTCAACTTGGACTTCTAGAATCAGAAATATCGACAAATATGCGATATGCGTTTACGCCCCCTGGCGGGAAAACATGCGTTATTTTAGGAACAAAGTATTCTCAAAAGGTTTTTCGATGGCAGGAAAGAATTTTTTTCAGTCGTGTTTTCAGAAGCTCAGATGTTTCTGCAAATACATCAGTAGAAATTAACACTTATGCCCCCTAGTGGCCAAACCATTCTTTACCAATTATATTAGAAATTACATACAAAACAGTTCCCATCATGAGCTGTATGCGCTACAGGAATAATTTTTCAAATCCGAGTTTTAAAAACAGAAATATCGGGGAAAACGCAATTTACCATAACGCCCCCTAGCGGTCGAAAATTTTGAAAGTATATAAAAAACATTTAGTACATTAGCGCAAGCCAACAAAGAAATAATTTTTCAAATCGGACTATTAGAAGTAGAAATATTGAAAAGAATAAGATATGCATCTACGCCACCTAGTGGAGAAACCATGCAATAGTTTGAGAAGAAAATTTTCCAAAAAGGTTTATCGATGTGGGTGGCATCAGTCCAACAAAGAAAGAATTTTTCAAATCGGACTCTTAGAAGTAGAAATATTGAAAAAAATAAGATATGCATCTACCCCACCTAGCGGAGAAACCATGCAATAGTTTGAGAAGAAAATATTCCAAAAAGGTTTATCGATGTGGGTGGCATCAGTTCAACAAAGAAAGAATTTTTCAAATCGGACTCTTAGAAGTAGAAATATTGAAAACAATAAGATATGCATCTACGCCACCTAGTGGAGAAACCATGCAATAGTTTGTGAAGAAAATATTCCAGAAAGGTTTATCGATGTGGGTGGCATCAGTCCAACAAAGAAAGATTTTTTCAAATCGGACTCTTAGAAGTAGAAATATTGAAAAAAATAAGATATGCATCTACGCCACCTAGCGAAGAAACCATGCAAGTGTTTGAGAAGAAAATATTCCAAAAAGGTTTATCGATGTGGGTGGCATCAGTTCAACAAAGAAAGAATTTTTCAAATCGGACTCTTAGAAGTAGAAATATTGAAAACAATAAGATATGCATCTACGCCACCTAGAGGAGAAACCATGCAATAGTTTGTGAAGAAAATATTCCAGAAAGGTTTATCGATGTGGGTGGCATCAGTCCAACAAAGAAAGATTTTTTCAAATCGGACTCTTAGAAGTAGAAATATTGAAAAAAATAAGATATGCATCTACGCCACCTAGCGAAGAAACCATGCAAGTGTTTGAGAAGAAAATATTCCAAAACGGTTTATCGATGTGGGTGGCATCAGTCCAACAAAGAAAGAATTTTTCAAATCGGACTCTTAGAAGTAGAAATATTGAAAAAAATAAGATATGCATCTACGCCACCTAGCGGAGAAACCATGCAATAGTTTGAGAAGAAAATATTCCAAAAAGGTTTATCGATGTGGGTGTCATCAGTCCACCAAGGAAGTTTTTCAATATACATTTTAGAAGCTCAGATTTTGTGGCAAACACATCAGAAGCAGAAATTAAGACTTACGCCCCCGTGGTGGCCGAACTATTATTTACCAAAAATTATGAATTATGTGTAAAAGATTTTTCACCGGGAACTGTATCGGCTGAAGAAAAAAACATTTCAAATCGGAGTTTTATAAGTAGAGATATCGGGGGAAACGCCATTTACTGTTACGCCCCCTAGCGGAAAATCTACGCGTAACTGGGGAAAGTGACAACACCTAAAATACTCATGGACATAAATGGAATCGAAAGGTAAAAGTATTTTTTCAATCGGATGTTTAAAAGGAAATACACAGTGTGGCAAATAATTTTTAAGACTGGGTCTGTAAAATGAAATAGAAACAAGAAATTATAATTGGTTTTGGTTTGTTATTCAAAATAAGTCCCTCCGGCTTCAATACACTTGTTACAGCGATTTAATAATGATTCGAATGCCTGTTCCAGTTCACTTTGCGGAATTGCCTCCAAAGCACGCGTCGAAGCTGTTTGTATGGTCGAAATATCATAAAAATAACACCCTTTTAACGTCATTTTAACTTTTGGGAATAAGTCGCAGGGTGATAAATCAGGCGAATACGGTGGATGATTCAACACACAGACGTTATTTTTCGCCAAAAATCTACGAACAAGAAGTGAGGTGTGACTGGGTGCATTATCGTGCAACAAACACCAACTGTTTTCATCCCGATATTCTGGACGAATGCGACGAATTCTGCCCATCAAACGCCTCAAAACACTTAAATAAAACTCACCAGTAATTGTTTGTCCACTTGGAAAAAATTCTTTGTGGATAATACGTAAGGGTATTATCCATTTTTTATTACATTCTTCGATACCTTCGATAGTAAGGTATCGAAGAATGTAATGAGCATTGTTTTGATTTTCGATGGAACTTTTCTTGTTTTTTTGCCTTGTGGTGAGTTTTTTTACTTCCATTCCGCACTTTGTCGCTTTGTTTTAGGATCATATTGAAAACACCATGTTTCATCACCTGTAACAATCGATTTTAAGAAGTTTGGATCATTTTCAGCGGCTGAAATGATGTCTCTGCAATGTGCACTTCTCCTTGATTTTTGTTCATTGGTTAACGTGTGTGGAACAAATTTAGCACAGACTTTTGTTTTGCCCAAATCTTCATGCAGGATGGTTCGAATCGTTTCTTTGTTGATGTTTAAAGACTCTTCCATCATTCTTAGTGACGCACATCGATTGTTTGCCACGAAATCACGCACTTTTTCAATAATCTCAGGTGTTTTTTTTTTTTTTTTTTAGATTGGAGGTTTAACGACCACCGTGAGCAACTCAATGGGCTATAAGCAGTCGCCCGTCCCTAATTTAGGGTCACTGGTTCCAGGGAAGGGAGAGAGCCAGTGCCGTAAGACAAACACAACATCCATTGATTGATTGGAGGTTTAACGACCACCGTGAGCAACTCAATGGGCTATAAGCAGTCGCCCGTCCCTAATTTAGGGTCACTGGTTCCAGGGAAGGGAGAGAGCCAGTGCCGTAAGACAAATACAACATCCATGCCTGACCGGGATTCGAACCCGGACCCCTCACGGACGAATGATCAGAGGCCAGCGCCTTAGACCACTGCGCCACCGGGGCGGCAATCTCAGGTGTCCTGGATGAACTTGGTCTTCCGGTATGCTTATCATCTTCTAGCGTCTCTCTTTCGTCCAAAAAACGTTTGTGCCACAGGAAAACATTTGATCTACTTAAACAAAACTCACAGTAAACTTGTTTCATCATTTGGTACGTAGGCACTTTTATCAAGTTTTGCGTTAAATTCAATAACAGCCCTTTGTTCCATCTTAATAATTCAACATGAAAAAAATTTGACTTCTCTAATGAACGGCCGTTTCGTTTGAGTTACTTTAACAACTGCGCAGTACTTTTGTCAGAAAGCAAGCAGGTGATCACGGTTTATAACGCATTCGCGATTACACTGGTGGCGCCACCGTAGGCTGAAATCTAGCGCCACCGTAGGCTGAAATCTAGCGCCAGTCTTAAAAATTCTTTGACGCACTGTGTATATGGAATAAAATGCATTTTGAATTCGATATCATCTGCATTTACGCCCTGTAGCGGCGAAATTGAACATCATAAAAAAAAAAAAAAAAAACGAAATAAAGGATCGTCATTTGCATAATTCAAGCTTCCTAATGCAAAAATATTTTTTTAAATCGGACTAATAGTTGCAGAGATATGGCTTCTACAGACGGATGGACGGACGAACCGATAGCATAAACACGAACTTTTTTTACGCTTCCCAAATACACGATAACTCGAGTAAAAATGCTTCGAGTTCTATGAAAGTTTAGTTTGTGGTAGGGGACCACCTTGGAAGGAACCCTATTGAAAATGGAAGAAATAGGGTCAAAGGTCAGGACATAGCAGAGGATTCATTCCATCGCCCTTATCCGTCAAAACTTACGTAAAAAAGCTTCGTTTGCGACAAAACTTCATCATGCTGTTCCGGAGTTTTACTGAACCAATTCTGTTGAATACCATCGAAATGGGGTCAAAGGTCAAGGCATAGGATTGAGGTTTATTCCACAGCCATTATTCTCATAACTTGACTGAAAATGCTTCTACTGCGACAAAACTTTAGAATGTTGTTCCGGAGGTATACTGAATCAATTCTGTTGAACATCATCCAAATGGGATCAAAGGTCAGGGCACAGGAGCGCGATTTATTCCGCATCCATTATCCTCATAACTTGAGCAATGATTTCTGGTATGTTGGAAAGCGTATCATAATCAATGCATTGCATGATTGTACTAACTTGTTTACAAAAGACGTGCTAAAAACGGATGAAAGGACGTTCCTCTTCTTTTATGCATGTCTCAAGTGGAGCAGCCATCTTTACACTGCGACTGTGACGTCACTAAGCTTGTCGACACCTGTAAGAAAATCTTTTAGTCATTGGTAACAATATATTCAAAGTTACGGACAATGACACTGTATTTTGAACTTTTTTATCGCACTTTTAAAGTTTTCATTTGACTCATGTGATAAATACACTGGCGGAAAGTGAAAAAAGAACACCAAGAAGGAATTGGTGGACGATCATGAACTTTACATATGTTAATGGGGTCGAGTTTACGTAAAGGTGTGATGTTAATTTCGGGACCAACCGGTGAGCGCTTACGCCACAGCACGGCATAATATGCAAATTATCGTCGGTGGTATTTAAGGAGTACGGCGAAGTGAATGTAAATCAGTCGTCGGCGTACGGACACGTGCGAAGACCCTGAAGAAGCTGCAATGCCTGGACATGGAAGACGTGTACGATTTCAGCAGTTATCGGACTTTGAGCGAGGTCGTCTAGTCGGACTCCGCGAGGCCGGGTGGTCGTATCGTCGTATTGCGGAGCGAATTGGACGGGAAGTATCGGTGGTGGTACGATGGTGGCGTAGATGGTCCGAGGAACATTCCCACACGAGAAGACGTGGAACCGGGAGTCACAGACGGACTGATGAGCGGACCGATCGACGCATAAGAAGAGGGGCGTTGTCAAGCAGAACATCCACTGCGACGCAAATCCGAGCTGCCGTTGCTCCTGAGGTGACTGTGCGAACAATCTGCAACCGTCTACTGGATGCAAGACTACGTGCACGTGTGCCTCTGGCATGTGTACCTCTGACTCCAGCCCACCGTCAGGAACGGCTGCAGTGGTGTCGCCAACGTCTGCACTGGAGAACGCAATGGCAATCTGTCGTGTTCAGCGATGAAAGCAGATTCTGCTTGGGAGCCTCCGATGGCCGTATGCGTGTTCGCAGACGCACAGGGGAGCGTCTCCACCCTTCTTGCATCCGCCAGCGACACACAGGGCCTACACCTGGTCTCCTGGTGTGGGGAGCGATCAGCTATCACTCCCGTACACAACTAGGGTTTGTACCGGGTACGTTAAACAGCACCTTCTACATCAACAACATCATTCAGCCCGTTGTTGTGCCATTTGTAAGGTCGGTCCATCTTGGTGTTTTCCAGCAAAATAACGCACGCTCACACACGGCACGTGCAACGCAACATGCACTTCAGGGTATGAGACAACTTCCACGTTCACCGGATTTGTCCCCCGTTGAGCACGTGTGGGATTTTATGGGACAACGACTTATCCGGTCTCCACGGCCAGCCACGACCATCCCCGATTTACGCATCCAGGTTGAGGATGCTTGGAACTCAATACCCCAAACTTACATCCAACATCTGTACGACAGACTCCATGCCAGAATTGCACAGTGTGACGCAGTTCATGGCGGTTCAACCTCGTACTAACCATGTTACATGGAAATGTTATTTTTCAGTTTACCAGCAAATACAGCTGTATTTTGCCATAATGTTTTGATCACGTTATCCTCTGTATTCCGTTATTATGCTGTATAAATTTCGTTGGTATCAGACGTCTCCTTTTTGGTGTTCTTTTTTACTTTACGCCTGTGTAGATTTGGTTAGGACAGACATTTTAGATTTACTCACATTTCACTTGAAGAATGACGGTAATATGAGAAGTTCCGATGTCGTTGGTTGCCTTGCAGATGTATTCCCCGAGTCATTTCTTCGAATGGAGCTGAGGTTCGCTACGGGTCCTTCCCAAACGGTTTCATTGTTCTTCATCCACACATAACTGACCTCGCTTGGATTGGCTTGGCAAGTAAGATTTAACAACCAGGACTCGCCTTCTGAAACCTCCTGTACCACGCGATCGGAAAGCGGAAACAGTGGCTTATCTATTGAAGAGAAACAAATATTTCATCTAGAGAACAAAAACAATCATTATTTAACATAAACATAATAAGCTTTTCTAACACTAAACCTAATGAGGATTAAATTTTATTTGCGGATGATGCCACAGTAATGATTATAGGTACATACGTAGCGCGATCAAAAAGATCCGAGACTAGTTACGTAGCGAGCCAACAGATGGCAGCACGAAGATGCGCGCGCAGCGGTAGAGGGAAGGGACCTTCATGAGTCATTGTGCCGAGTGGCGTCGTTCTGTGAACATCGGGAGCTGTGCTACACGATATTTGGTGACCACGTGCAGAACACAGCTGCGATTTCGGCATGGACTGCAAACTAGAGCAGCGAGCGAGCATCAGATTCTGTGTCAATCTCGGCAAATCGGGAACGGAGACGCATGAAATGTTGCTGCAGGCTTATGGTAATGAAGCAATGAGTCGTGCGAGGTGTTTTCAGTGGCACTCGCGCTTCAAGAGTGGCAGAACGGCACTGGAAGACGACGAGAGGTCAGGGGCGAGCAAAACTCCTGAAAATGTGGACAGAATTAGGGAACTGGTGCATGAGGATCGTCGGAGAACCATTCAAGACACTGGTCAATGTGTCATACGGAACAATGCAAGAAATTCTAGCGCCGATTTTGAACATGCACCGCATTGCTGCAAAGTTTGCGACAAAGATTCTGAACCCCGAGCTCCGTGTCGAACTCTGACAAGAACTTCGTCAGCAGGTGGTGAATGAACCAACGTTCCTGTCGCGGGTCATCACTGGGGACGAGACGTGGATCTACGGTTACGACCCGGAGACCAAACAACAATCGTCGTAGTGGAAGAGCCCGGTATCTCCACGGCCGAAGAAGGCCCGATAGGTCCGGAGTGCAACCAAAAGCACGCTCATCGTGTTCTTCGACATTGCTGGGGTTGTGCACCGTGAATTCGTCCCCCAGGGCCAGACGCCCTTTTTTACTGAGATGTTCAGAGGCGTCCTACGTAGGACATTCGCCGCAAACGACTTGAAATGTGGTGCAGGGGCGATTTCCTGCTCCATCACGACAATGCGGCAGCTCACAGAGCGTTAGCAACACACCAGTTTTGCAGCCTCGACCGCGTGACTACCCTTCCACATCCGCCTTACTCGCCGGATTTGGCCCCCTGCGACTTCTTTCTGTTCCCGAAGATGAAGCTAAAGCTCAAGGGTCGCCATTTTGAAACCGTGGACGAGATCCAGCGCGAATCGCAGACGGTGCTTGACACGATTCGCGAACATGACTTCCAGGGAGTGTTCCAACAGTGGCAAAAACGCTCGCAGCGGTGTATCGCTGCCCAGGGAGACTACTTCGAGGAAGATCATAGCCCAACGTAAGCACACTGCAGGAGAATTGCTAAGGACGGATGACAATAGCAACGATAGCAACCATAAAATGGAAGGCAGGAAAATGTGGAAATTAGCATAAGTGTGGGATACAGTAAGACGTGTTGTTTTGGATTGCCGAACTTGTTCGTGACGTCATAGCGCTGATAAGAGATATAAAGGATTTGACGCGTATTGACCTATGTTGCTCAAACGCAAAGTTGAAAGGGAAAGAATCAATTGACGAACTTGCAATTTTCAGTATGTCCTCCCGACATCACCTAGATGATTTTACGCGTGGCCGTATTATTGGCAAGATTGAAGAAGGGCGAAAAATAACAGATGTTGCCAGGGAGTTCGACGTCAGCCACAGTGTTGTTTCAAGGCTTTGGAAATCATTTCAAACAAATGGAGAGTGTATCAAACGTCACGGGGGAGGTCGTGTTCGCAGTACGGCACCTGCAGAAGATCGGTACATAGTGCTATCAACAAAAAGACACCGGCGCAGCACAGCTAGTGAGGTAGCAAATCAGTTTATGGCTGCTACTGGCAAGCGGATCTCCCGAAAAACTGTCGCCAGACGTTTGCATGAAGGAGGACTATACGCCCGCCGTCCTGTTGTGTGCATCCCATTGTCCAGACGTCACCGTACCGCCCGTTTGCAATGGTGCCATCAACATCGCAATTGGACTGATAACGACTGGCCTGCTGTCCTCTTCTCAGATGAGAGTAGATACAGTCTATCGTCTGATTGTCGACGACAACTGATCTGGCGTGATAGTGGTACTGCATATTGTCCAGCAAACATACAGGATATCCGACACATGTAGTGTCATGGTATGGGCTGGCATCATGATCAATGGCCGTACTTTCCTCTATGTGCTTCCAACTGGGACTATGACTGGCCAACGATACATTAATGATGTTCTGCTACCTCATGTTCGCATGTTCCGTGGTGCTGTCGGTGATAGATTCATTTCCATGGACGACAACGCAACATGTCATCAAACAGTCGCTGTCCAGGAGTGTCTTGAGAGCGAGGATATTCAACGCCTCGTATGGCCAGCACGTTCTCCAGATCTGAATCCCATTGAAAATGTGTGGGATGCTTTGGGGAGGAGTCTTGCTGGTCGCCAATGCCCTCCAATAAACAAGGACACCCTCATCCGTGCACTGACAGAGGAATGGGATAAATTACCCCAACAGCTGCTTGATAATGTTGTGCAAAGCATGACACGACGTGTGGAATCCTGCATCGCCCTCCACGGTGGCCATATCCCGTATTGACATCTTACGCCGGAACGCCTGCGGACGGTAATTGCATTTTTTTCACGTTTACGTATTCTGCACAAAATGGCCTGTTTGTCCCTTGAACACGTTCCAAAGCCTTCTGGATTTCAGAGCACAATAAATTGTCTTTCTTGTAATGTCCTGGCATTCTGACATTATTTTATTTCACTTGGCATCCAACCACACTTACTTTTTTATGCGCTATATAGCCGTTTATGATCCATCCTTAGCAATTGTCCAGCAGTGTAATCTCAGACCCCTTTGAATGTAGAAAGGCCTTGATTTTCTTGCACGAACTCCTCGGAGAACTTAAACCTATTCGCCTTATGGTATTGTCATCCCGTGGGGTTGTTTTCCTTGGACGTCCAATTCTCTTTCGGTCGCTAAATTCACCTGTATTTCATGATCGTATTATGAATAGCAGTCTTGCTTACATTCACTTTTCTACTGTGACGTGCCTACCCCGCATGACGCACACGACATAAAGGCAGATAGCAGCGAGAACAAACGTGTGCGTAGCTCAGTTGGTAGAGCGACATATTCCGGAATAACAGGACTCGGGTTCGATCCCCGGCGTGGACCAAAATGACAGAGAAATCTACTTCCTTATACTACTTATGTCAAGTTCGGAGTATCCTTCATGATGTAAAGTTGCGCCCTTTGAGTAACACTCAATGACGCGTTTTTGCCCATTTTTCGCTATATAGAAAATACGTGCGAAACCTCTTAGCATGAAAAACAGAAGCAAACTATCGCTCGCACGCTTATCCCAACTCTATCAACAGCTTCCGTTGTGGGATGATGCAATACCGACAGGAAGTTGAGTAATACAGACAGTAGCTGACACAATGGGAAGAAATCTACTAATCCAACAAAGATCTTCGCTCTTTCCACGTTTATAAGTGAGTCACGGAAAAATTCTCATTGGCCGCCACCGGGAGACGAACCCAGGGTCTTCCAGTTACGCGCCGGACATGCTTCCGCTACATAACACATATCCGGCGCGTAACTGGTAGACCCTGGGTTCGTCTCCCGGTGGCGGCCAATGAGAATTTTTCCGTGACTCACTTATAAACGTGGAAAGAGCGAAGATCTTTGTTTGATGTTCCTGGTCCACGTTAAATGTCTGTATTAATTATTCATTCGCCTTCTAATTATTTGTTCAGTTGCTGCTTACCATCTTTGGTGAATCCCCAGCATTGTGCGGGGCTCCAAGAAGCAACCTGCCAAATTGGCTTGGCAGTTAGTGTGTGTGAGTCTGGAAGAATTCGAGGCTGCTGTGGTGCAGTGGAAGCATATCCGGCGCCAAACTCGAAGACCCTGGGTTCGAATCCCGGAGGCGGCCATTGACAATTTTTCCGTGACTCACTTATAAACGTGGAAAGAGCGAAGATCTTTGTTTGATGTTCCTGGTCCACGTCAAATGTCGGTATCAATTATTCATTCGCCTTCTAATTATTTCTTCAGTTGCTGCTTACCATCTTTGGTGAATCCCCAGCATTGTGCGGGGCTCCAAGAAGCAACCTGCCAACTTGGCTTGGCAGTTAGTGTGTGTGAGTCTGGAAGAATTCGAGGCTGCTGTGGTGCAGTGGAAGCATATCCGGCGCCAAACTCGAAGACCCTGGGTTCGAATCCCGGAGGCGGCCATTGACAATTTTTCCGTGACTCACTTATAAACGTGGAAAGAGCGAAGATCTTTGTTTGATGTTCCTGGTCCACGTCAAATGTCGGTATCAATTATTCATTCGCCTTCTAATTATTTCTTCAGTTGCTGCTTACCATCTTTGGTGAATCCCCAGCATTGTGCGGGGCTCCAAAAAGCAACCTGCCAACTTGGCTTGGCAGTTAGTGCGTGTGAGTCTGGAAGAATTCGAGGCTGCTGTGGTGCAGTGGAAGCATATCCGGCGCCAAACTCGAAGACCCTGGGTTCGAATCCCGGTGGCGGCCAATGAGAATTTTTTCGTGACTCACTTATAAACGTGGAAAGAGCGAAGATCTTTGTTTGATGTTCCTGGTCCACGTTAAATGTCTGTATTAATTATTCATTCGCCTTTTAATTATTTCTTCAGTTGCTGCTTACCATCTTTGGTGAATCCCCAGCATCGTGCGGGGCTCAAAGAAGCTACCTGACAAATTGGCTTGGCAGTTAGTGTGTGTGAGTCTGGAAGAATTCGAAGCTGCTGTGGTGCAGTGGAAGCATATCCGGCGCCAAACTCGAAGACCCTGGGTTCGAATCCCGGTGGCAGCCAATGAGAATTTTTCCGTGACTCACTTATAAACGTGGAAAGAGCGAAGATCTTTGTTTGATGTTCCTGGTCCACGTTAAATGTCTGTATTATTTATTAATTCGCCTTCTAAATATTTCTTCAGTTGCTGTTTACCATCTTTGGTGAATCCCCAGCATCGTGCGGGGCTCAAAGAAGCAACCTGCCAAATTGGCTTGGCAGTTAGTGTGTGTGAGTCTGGAAGAATTCGAGGCTGCTGTGGTGCAGTGGAAGCATATCCGGCGCGTAACTCGAAGATATGGGTTCGAATCCCGGTGGCGGCCAATGAGAATGTTTCCGTGACTCACTTATAAACGTGGAAAGAGCGAAGATCTTTGTTTGATGTTCCCAGTCCACGTTAAATGTCTGTATTAAAATCTACCAATACAAGCAAGTGGTCTTAAACTTACGCAAGGGACCTTAAAACCGCTAAGAAGTAAAAAGCACAAAAGTCGATCAAAAATTGACGCGCAATAGTTCATAAATGTTTTTAAAGCCCATATTCATACCTACCCAGAAGAGCCAAAACATTATGACCACCTGCCAAATAGGCTGCTGGTCCTCTGCGTGTCATTAAAATCGCTCTTACCTGGAGGGGTATCAACGCAACAAGCTTTCTAAAGGCGTTATGTGGTGCTTGATACCAACACTTTACCAGCAGATATCTTGCAAATGTTTGAGTCGTCGCAGATCAGATATGCTGTTTCATCACAAGATATGCTGTTTCATCGCAGTGGTCTAAGCGATGGCCTCTGATTATTCGTTCGAACGGGGTCCGGGTTCGAATCCCGGTGAGGCATGTATGTTGTGTTTGTCTTACGGCACTGGTTCTCTCCCTTCCCTGGAACCAGTGACTCTAAATTAGGGACGGGCGACTGCTTATAGCCCATTGAGTTGCTCACGGTGGTCGTTAAACCTCCAATTAAAAAAAAAAAATCGGATTGATATCTGGGTAATTTGCCGGCCAGGAAATACCTGGAAATCTTCAACATGTTCCGCGAACAAACCGCGTAGTTTGGAATGACGCGATATGCTGTTGAAAAAGGCATTACGAGATGGGAGTACCGTTGCCATTAAAGGATGTGAAGTTTAGGTAGGTGATAGACGTCACAGCTTTCTGCACATGAATGACTGGATCCAAGGCTCCCCACCAGAACATTGCCCAAAGCATAACGCTTTCTCCACCGCCTTGTTTTCTCCCACGGTGCATCTTGGTGCTAACACTTTGTAAAAATAGAAATTTGTCGATGACGGAGATCGAAACCGCGTAACCTCGCTCCGGAGTGAGTTGCTTTCCCAACTAAGCTACGCCGACGGAATGTATCGCTGCAGATTTGTCGTCTTGATACGTGCTTCACCTCTGTAGTACAGATCAACAATCCCGAATCCGAAATCTTGAAATTCGAAAAGTTCCGAAAACGGAAGTGTTTTCGTGGGGTGTGGACCGTCAGTCATCTCTGCATTATACAAGGCTTATTGGGTGATCGAGCAGCAGACCCAACTCCCCCCCCCCTCTCGCACGTCACTCAAAGTGTGACCACAGCACACTGGAAAGGAGTGGCCCTGAAACGATTTAGTCATGTGACCAAAACGGTGTCAGGTTCCCTGCTCTGAAGTCATGAACGCCATTATCCCGTTAGCGTGTTGCTGTGAAGTTGTTCATATTTCATTATTTTTATTTATTATTGTGATTTTCATTCCAAAGAAAAATGAATTACCACTCGTAGAGACATATAACGTTCTTTTACCACTGCAACAGAAAACAAGAAAGATGACACCGAATTTTCGGGTGTAATAAGCACGTCTTTTGAATCCGTTCTGAGGCAAATTAAATTTATCAAAGCCATTCAAAGTCAATGGTACCGGTATGGAAAACAATAGATCTGACCTAAGAAAGAAGTTTTTCAATCGGGTCTTTCATCCCTCAGATATTGCTGTAAACGGAATCGTGAGCTTACGCCCTCTGGTTGCAGACTTGTGCGTTAAGAAAAACATGAATTTGTATAACAAACATTTCACACAGGAAACGCTCTCCAACATAGAAATAATTTTTCAAATCGGACTCTTAGAAACAGAGATATCGACAAAAATAAGATGTGACTTTACGCTCCCTGTTGGAGAAACCATGGGTTATTTTAGGAAGAAAGTATTCTCAAAAAGATTTTCCATATGAGCGGTATCGGTCCAAGAAAAAAAAAAAGTTAATCGAGTTTTCAGGAGCCCAGATTTTGCTACAAATACATCAGAAGAGCTTTGGTTACTTTTCTGTTAACTTCAGAAATATCCACTTCTTCCGATGTTAGGCCTTCTAAAGCAGAGAATCTGTTCTTCAGTTCCAATTTGAAGGTATTATAGTGTTTTTTTTGACATAACCAACCTTAAAAAACACCATAATACCTTCAAATTGGAACTGAAGAACAGATTCTCTGCTTTAGAAAGCCTAACATCGGAAGAAGTGGATATTTCTGAAGTTAACAGAAAAGTAACCAAAGCTCTTATGGAAACAGCAACAAAATTAGCTGGGTCTAAGGACAAGTTGCATGTGAACAAATTATCAGGAAAAACCAAAATGTTGATGCAAAAAAGAAGAGTGATGAGGACAACTAAAGAAGATGTGACTTCCAAAGTGGAATATATAGAGCTATGCAAGACAGTACGAAAAAGTATCACTGAAGACGTAAGGAAATTCAACTGTGAACTAGTAAGGAAAGCAATTGAAAACAACCAAAGCCTAAAGATAGCAAAGGGACATCTCAGTAAGGGAAGAAAACAGATTATGGCTCTGAGAAAAGAAGATGGTTCTGTAACAAGAAATAGAGGCGAAATTTTGACAAGAGTGAAAGATTTCAACTCCAAATTATATGAAAGGGATGATACATGCACTCCAGACATCATGAAAGGTACCAGTACCAGAGTTCTTCCAGTCCTTCCAGCAGAAGTTGCACATGCAATCAAGAACATGAAGCGGGGAAAAGCTCCAGGAGAAGATGGAATTACTGTAGACATCATACAAGAAGCAAGTGGAGAAATCGAAACAGTACTCGCCCAAATTTTCACTCGATGCCTTAATGAAGGAAAGATTCCTGAGGATTGGAACACCGCTACAATGATCCTGCTACATAAAAAAGGTGACATTGAGGATCTCAGGAACTACAGACCTATCAGCCTCTTATCAGTGGTTTATAAAATCTTCACTAAAGTTCTTTCACACCGCTTGAAGGTGACACTGGACATGGCTCAACCGAGAGAACAAGCTGGATTCAGGAGTGGCTACAGCACAATAGATCATATCCATGTGCTGAGAGAACTAATTGAAAGAGCGAGGGAATATGAACTTCCATTGTGCATGGCTTTTATCGATTATGAAAAAGCCTTTGATTCGGTGAAACCATCAGCAGTTGCAATGGCTCTGAAATCCTGCGGTATTGAAGATGCATACATTAATATTATTAATAACATCTATGAAAATGCAAGTGCAAAGATTCGGCTGTTTGAAAATACAACACACATAAAAATTGGAAAAGGAGTGAGACAAGGTGACACCATATCTCCGAAGCTCTTTAATGCCACATTGGAAAATGTCTTTCAATCACTGAACTGGGAAAACAAAGGGATAAAGATTAATGGAGATTATCTAACCCACCTTCGTTTTGCTGATGACATAGTCATTTTTGCAACTACCCCATCAGAGCTACAGAGTATGATCCAGGAACTCGCTGACAAGAGTAAAGAAGTGGGATTAAAAATGAACTTTCAGAAGACAAAAGTGATGTTCAATGCTTTTACAAGAAATGAAGATTTATCGATTGATGGAGAAAGGCTGGAGATAACAGACACGTACGTTTATTTTGGACAGCAGATATCAAGTGAGGGTCACATTGATGAAGAAATTAATCGGCGTACAAAACTTGCCTGGAGAGCTTTTGGAAGAAACAGCATAATTTTCAAGAGCAATATGCCATTATGTCTTAAAAGAAAAGTGTTTGATCAATGCATCCTTCCAGTGCTTACGTATGGTGCAGAGACGTGGACCTTAACTAAAAGAGACATACAAAGGCTGCAGACAACTCAAAGCAGCATGGAGAGGTGCATGCTTGGTGTAACCAGGAGAGATAAGAAGAGGAACTCGTGGATCCGAAAAATGACAAGAGTGGAAGACATCATGATCAGAGTTAAATCCCTGAAATGGCAATGGGCTGGACATACTGCCAGAAGAACAGACCATCGATGGACAGCCGAAATTTTAGATTGGATTCCAAGGGACAGGAAAAGACCCAGAAAAAGACCACATGGAAGATGGATGGATGAAATTCGAAAGTATGCGGGAGTGACATGGAGGAGACTGGCACAAGACAGACCGTTGTGGAGGAAACTTGGGGAGACCTTCGTCCAGCAGTGGATTGATAATGGTTGACAATGATGATGATGATGACATCAGAAGCAGAAATTAACACTTATGCCCCCTGGTGGCCAAACCATTCCTTACCAAACATTAGAAATTATGTGAAAAATGGTTTCCATCGGGTCTTGTATGCGGTACAAGAAGAATATTTCAAATCGGAGTTTTAGAAGCAGAAATAACGCAGAAAACGCAATTCACCTTTGTGCCCCCTAGCGGAAAGCCTATGATTTACTTGAAAATTTTGAATTTATGGGGAAAACATTTCGCATTGGAAACACCATCTAATAAAGAAGGAATTTTTCAAATCGGTCTCCTAGAAGAAGAGATACTGACAAAAATAAGATATACATCTTCGCCCCTGGAGTAGAATTTCAAGAACAAAATGTTCGTAAAACGTTTGTCGATATGAGTGGTATCGGACAACAAACGACTTTTTTTCAGTCGAGATTTTGGAAGCTCATATTTTGCTGCAAATACATCAGAAGCGGAAATTAAGATTTACGCCACCTGGTGGCCAAACCATTTTCACAAAAATTATTAATCATGTGCAAAGGATTTCCCATCAGGAGCTGTATCCGGTGCAGAAAGAATTTTTCAAATCGGAGATTTAGAAGGAGACATATAGGGTGGAAGCAATTTACCTTTACGCCCCCTAGCTCAAAGTCTACGAATTACTTGAAAATTTTGAAATTATATGAAAAACATGTCGCACTGAAAACTCTATCTAACAAAGAAGGAATTTTTCAAATCGGACTCTTAGAAGTAGAGATATTGACAAAAATAAGATATACGTCTACGCCCCCTGGGGGAGAAAGCATGCATTATTTTAAAAAGAAAATGTTTCTAAAAGATTTGTTGACATTAGTACCATCGGTCTACAAACGACATTTTTTTCAATCGATAATCTAAAAGCTCATATTTTGCTGCAAATACATCAGAAGCGGAAATTAAGATTTACGCCCCTTGGCGGGCAAACTATTTTTTTACAAAAATTGGAAATTATGTGCAAACGATTTCCCATCAGAAGTTGTGTCCCGTGCATAAAGAATTTTTCAAATCGGAGATTTAGAAGCAGAGATATAGAGGGAAACCCAATTTACCTCTGCGCCTCCTAGCGGAAAGTCTATGAATTACTTGAAAATTTTGAAATTATATGAAAAACTTGTCACACTGAAAACACTATCCCACAAAGAAGGATTTTTTCAAATCGGACTCCTAGAAGTAGAGATATTGACAAAAGTAAAATACACGTCTACGTCCCCTGGCGGAGAAACTGTGGAATATTTTAAGAAGAAAATATTCCAAAAAGGTTTATCGATGTGAGTGGCATCATTCCACGAAAGAATTTTTTCAATCGATATTTTAGAAGCTCAGATTTTATGGCAAATGCATCAAAAGCAAAAATTAACGCTTACACCCCCTAGTGGCTAAAGTACTCTTTACCAAAAATTTGAGATTATGTGCAAAAGATTTTCCAACGCGAGGTGCATCCGCTGAAGCAAAACATTTTCAAATCGGAGTTTTAGAAGAACAGTTATCGGGCAAAATGTAATTTACTTTTACGCCCCCTAGCGGAAAATCTATGCGTAATTTGATAAAGTAACTATATCTAAAATACTCTTCGACATAAATGGAATCGAAAGATAAAAGAATTTTTTCACTCGGATGCTTAGAAGCAAATATGTGGAATAAAACGTATTTTTGAATTCGACATCATCTGCATTTACGCCCACTAGCGGCAAAATTGTACATCGTAAAAAAAAAACGAAATAAAGGATCATCATTTGCATATTTCTAGCTTCCCAATGCAAAAAGAATTTTTCAAATCGGACTAATAGTTGCAGAGATATCGTGGGTACAGACGGACGGACGGACGGACAAACCGGTAACATAAGCACGATCTTTTTTTACAAAAGACGTGCTAAAAATATTAGAGCTTTTTTGAAAAAAAAAAGAAAAAAAAACAGATTATTTACTTGTTATTGATATACAGGTAAGATTCCTTTTCTGTCTTAAGTAATATAAGTGCTAATTTTAGTTATTTACCGTATATATACACTGAAGTGCCAGAAAAACTGGTACAGACGAGCTTATGCAAAATACATAGCAGCGTCACCTATGCGCGTACTCGGTTGCGTCCGCCAGTGCGTATATAAAGCGATAGACATCCTTGCCAGCTGTCAGAGCTGTTTTCGGCATCAGAATGACAAGTAATAACGATTTAAGCGATTTTCAACGCGGTGTCATAGTTGGCGCTCGTGAGATGGGCCATAGTATTTCGGAGGTAGAAACGAAGTTCGGATTTTCACGGACGACCATTGCAAGGGTGTACCGTGACTACAAGAATTCCGGCAAAACCTCCAACCTACGATACCAGTGCGGCCGTAGAAAGACATTAGGTGAACGTGACCATCGTCGGCTGTCAAGAATCGTTTCACGCGACACTCTCGCAGGTATCATCGGAATTCAATGCTGGAGCCTCAACAAGCATCAGCGTCCGGACTGTGCAACGTACCCTGCACGATATGGGCTTTGGGAGCCGACGCCCAACTCGAGTCCCCTTGATGGGAGCACGACACAGAGCTATGCGCCTCGCTTGGGCACGGCAACACCGCCACTGGACACTTGATGACTGGAAACAAGTAGCCTGGTCTGACGAGTAGCGTTTCCAACTCTATCGGGCAGGTGGAAGGATTCGTGTATGGCGCAAACCCCATGAAGCCATGGATCCCGCCTGTCAACAGGAAACTGTACCGGATGGTGGGGGATCCGTAATGGTATGGGGTGTATTTAGCTGGACTTCACTGGGACCCCTGGTACGTTTACAAACGTCTGTGACCGGCCAACGCTATGTGCGCATCCTTTCTGACGAGGTACACCCGTTCATGTCCTGCATTCATGCCGATGGGTTGGGCCTGTTCCAACAGGACAATGCACCTCCACACAAGTGTCGAGACGCCACATTATGGTTAGAGGAGCGTTTATCTGAGTTTGGGGTGTTGCCATTCCCACCCAAGTCTCCAGATCTGAACGTGATAGAACACATTTGGGATGTCATGCAACGCGCTATCGAACACAGGAATCCGAGACCTCGGAATACACCCGAATTGTGGAACGCTCTGCAGGAAGTATGATGTGCATTGCCTACAGCATATTTCCAGAAGCTAGTGGAGTCCATGCCCCGTCGTATTTCTGAAGTTCTGCGCTCCCATGAGGGACCTACCGAGTATTAGACTGGTATACCAGTTTTTCTGGCACTTCAGTGTACATTGAAAAAAGAATTTGTTATGCATATGTTTTGTTGGTAAAACTATCTCAGTTGTTCAACGGTTTAGCATTTCCGGAAGATGCATACATCTTATGGAAATGTTTTTTGCACTGCTTTTTTTTTCTTTAGTGGTAGACACGGCTGGCTGGTAGATTTACTAAGTGCTATAAGTTCAAACAAGAAACGTCCGCTCTTCCCAAAAATAAAGTCAGCAAAAAAAAAAAAAAAAAACACTCAGAAAATGTGTTCAGGTCAAGCAAAAGAAATGCAAAAACGCACTTAAAAATCTTCTTCCTTGAGTAATCCATGAATACAGAACACATTGACACGACACATCAGTAATGTTAACAATACGGGTATAGGCCAGAATTAAAAATACCGCCGCTGGAACCTCCGAAATAGCGGCGGAGCAAAGTTCTTTAATAAAATTAGAAGGAAATTGGAAAAAAAGTTCCGCAAAATCCAACAGGGAGTTCACCAGGAACGGAACAAAAATTGTAAACAAGCCGCCATCTTGGTATCGATGCAGACATCCAATATGCCACATATGTCAGCACATTTCATTTATTTCGTGCGCCAAATTTTGAAGTTCGCATCAGCTGGAATTCTAAGCGAAAACTTCGCAAATACTTTGTCAGTTTCTTTTACGCATTAGCATTTCCTTCATTTTTGTGAACTAAATATGAGCACATTTTATTCACATTGCAACACAACCTTCGAAGTTTCCATCAGCGCACGTTTTATGAAATTCTTCCCCTGTTCTGTTAGCCCATTAGCACATTACTGATAGCTGAGACAGTGTGTGCGTCACACACTGTAGCTGGGACTCGGTTGGTCACATGACCTCAGTGACAGCAGTACGTTTTAGGGCCTCTTCTTTCCAGTGGGATATGAAAGGCACGTGGCTACGTGACCCAACACTGACAGCCAGAGTGGCTGTCAGTTAATTGCTGACCTTGAACAACGTGCATTTATCAGTGAGCGAGAGATTATGGCAATTTACTTAGTTAAAGAGAGATTGCTTAGACAGAAACCTATGTTAATGAGGCAGATGACACTCGAAGAAGTCTTTAAAAACGCAGTCTGTCATAGTGCTGCTTCATCCCTTGAGAATCCTGTTCCTGGCCCATCATCAGATGCCCAACTGTAACCTGATGACGACGATGGTGGCGACATTGATGTACCATCTTCTGCAAGATCCTCAAGCTAGATGTCATGCTCTTTAACTCCATGTACGAGGGTTGTATCGAAAGTAATGCAAAAGTGGGCTTAACATTTTTATTAACTGACAGAGGATTTTCAAATTGCACATGTTGGTAGAGTAACTCTTCTTCTATAATAACCCTTCTTCTTCAATGCAATTAAATAATGGATACCAAGCAGAAACAACGCGCCAGTATTGAGTTCTTGACGAAGGAAGAGTGCAGGCTGTCCGACATTCACAGAAGGCTACAGAATGTTTACGGAGATGACACCATTGACAAGAGCAATGTGCATAGATGGATGAAGAAGTTTAAAGAGGGGGAAACCAGCCTTGGAACCTGATGACGACGATGAGGGCGACATTGATGTGCCCTCTTCAGTCACGCACCCCCTTAGTGACGTGGAACGGCGCATTGTCCTGTTGGTAAACACCAGGGAAAACGTCCAACCTGAAGGGATGCATGTGGTCAGCGAGGATGGACAGGTAGCCATTGCAGGGACTCATCCAGTGGTACCTAGCGGCCCAGCTTCCCAGACATGCACACTGTCATCGCCGTCCTGTACTTGACCGACAAGCGTGTCCGGGTGTTGGTTCTCGTGTGTCTGACGTCATATCCGCCACCGCCCGTCACTTCTGTGGAATAGAAACCTCGATTCGTCAGGTAAGGCAACCCTTTTCCACTTTTCCACTGTCAAATGACGATAGTCCCATGCGAACTGTAGGCGTCGTTGCCGATGGATCTCGGCTAACATGGGCGCCTTGACGCAGAGAGGGCTCCGGAGACCCACGCGTGACAAGGTCCGCTCTACTGTTATCGGGTACACGTACCTGGGTGAATCGAGGTTTCTTCGCCTTCTTCGATGAATCGAGGTTTCATCGCCTTCTTCGACGAATCGATGTTTTACCGCCTTCTTCGGTTAATCGAGGTTTCATCGCCTTCTTCGATGAATCGAGGTTTCATCCCCTCTTCGATCAATCGAGGTTCCATCCCATCTTCGATGAATCGAGGTTTCACCGCCTTCTTCGGTGAATCGAGGTTTCATCGCCTTTTTTCGATGCAACGAGATTTCATCGCCTTCTTTGATGAATCGAGATTTCATCGCCTTCTTCGATGAATCGAAATTTCATCGCCTTCTTCGATGAATCGAGGTTTCTTCGCCTTCTTCGATGAATCGAGGTTTCATCGCCTTCTTCGACTAATCGAGATTTTCCCGCCTTCTTCGGTTAATCGAGGTTTCATCGCCTTCTTCGAAGAATTGAGATTTCATCGCCTTCTTCGATGAATCGAGGTTTCATCCCATCTTCGATGAATCGAGGTTTTACCGCCTTCTTCGGTGAATCGAGGTTTCATCGCCTTTTTTCGATGCAACGAGATTTCATCGCCTTCTTCGATGAATCAAAATTTCATCGCCTTCTTCGATGAATCGTGGCTTCATCGCCTTCTTCGACGAATCGAGGTTTCATCGCCTTCTTCGATGAATCGAGATTTAATCGCCTTCTTCGATGAATCGTGGTTTCATCGCCTTCTTCGATGAATCGAGGTTTCATTGTCTTCTTGGATGAATCGAGGTTCATCGTCTTCTTGGATAAATCGAGGTTCATCGCCTTCTTGTATAAATCGAGGTTCATCGGCTTCTTCGATGAATCGAAATTCATCGCATTCTTCGATGAATGGAAATTTCATCGCATTCTTCGATGAATCGAGGTTCCATCGCCTTCTTCGGTGAATCGAGGTTTCATCGCCTTCTGGGATGAATCGTGGTTTCATCGCTTTCTTCGATGAATCGAGGTTTTATCGCCTTCTGGGATGAATCGAGGTTTCATCGCCTTCTTGGATGAATCGAGGTTTAATCGCCTTCTTGGATCAATCGAGGTTTAATCGCCTTTTCCGATGAATCGAGGTTTCATCGCCGTCTTCGGTGAATCGAGGTTTCATCTCCGTTTTCGATTATTTGAGGTTTCATCCCCATCTTCGATGAATCGATGTTTCATCATCTTTTGCGATGAATCGAGGTTTCATTTCCGTCTTCGGTGAATCGAGGTTTCATCGCCATCTTCGATGAATCGAAATTGCATCGCCTTCTTCGATGAATCGAGGTTTCATCGCCTTCTGGGATGAATCGTGGTTTCATCGCCTTCTTCGATGAATCGAGGTTTTATCGCCTTCTTGGATGAATCGAGGTTTAATCGCCTTCTTGGATGAATCGAGGTTTAATCGCCTTTTCCGATGAATCGAGGTTTCATCGCCGTCTTCGGTGAATCGAGGTTTCATCCCCATTTTCGATTATTTGAGGTTTCATCCCCATCTTCGATGAATCGATGTTTCATCACCTTTTGCGATGAATCGAGGTTTCATTTCCGTCTTCGGTGAATCGAGGTTTCATCGCCATCTTCGATGAATCGAAATTGCATCGCCTTCTTCGATGAATCGAGGTTTCAGGAGTAGAAACTTCGATTCGTCGGATAAGGCAACCTGCTTCCACTCTTCCACTGTCCAATGACGGTAGTCCCATGCAAACGGAAAGCGTCGTTGCTGATGGACTTGTGTTAACATAGGTGCCTTGACGAAGCGTCGACTCGGGAGACCGATGTGTAACGAGGTTCGCTCTATTGTTATCAGGGACACGTACCTCGGGGCTCCAGTGTTCATTTGTATGGTCAATTGCTGCGCTGTTGCGCATCGATTGCCCTTTACCAATCGACGGCAGCGACGTTCTTCTTTGGGGTCGATGGCCTGCGAGGCTCCACAGTTATGGCGTCGGGTGGTACTAGGTTTGCCAGTGGTCCATTCTTGGTACACACTTGTTACAACATCTGGTGAACAGCCCACGAAGTCAACTTTTTTGTCCTTTTGATTGGAGGTTTAACGACCACCGTGAGCAACTCAATAGGCTATAAGCAGTCGCCCGTAACTAATTTAGGGTCACTGGTTCCAGGGAAGGGAAAGAACCAGTGCCGTAAGACAAACGCAACATCCATGCCTCGCCGGATTCGAACCCGGACCCTTCACGGACGAAAGATCAGAAGCCAGCGCTTGGACCACTGCAGCACCGGGTGGAGGCTCGCTCTGCTGTTTCTGATATTTTTCCACCCTTTGCGAGTTTAGCCGATCATTATTCTTTTTTGAACGTCAGTCAAATTACCACCTCTGTCCATTGTGCTCACGTGACGCACTATGGCTCATCTGTCTTGGCCGGCCGCCTATGTCTCCGTGTGGTCGACCTTGTCACGTGCAGTCTGTGGCGAGCTTGAACGGGTGCACTGTGATTCCGGGGGTGGTCATGTTATTCTGGTGCGATTGCGTATTTGCTACGGCTTAGCAGGTCAGCTAGGGTTCAAAATTTAAAATTGATTTATTCGCCCGTTTCAGAGTTATTGAATAGTAAAGTTCTGTGTTTAACGTTGCGCGTTCTCTTATCTCTGCTATTGGGTGATGCTAGACTCTAGTCATTTTACAGAACTGAGAAGTTAGTAAAATCATGCGATGCATTGATTATGATACTGTTTCCAACATACCAGAAATCAATACTCAAGTTATGGAAATAACGGCTGTGGAATAAGTCTCGCCCCTGTGCCCTGATATTTGACCCCATTTCAATGACATTTAACAGAACCGGTTCAGTGTACCTCCAAAACAACGTGATAAAGTTTTGTCGTAATCGAAGCATGTTTACGTAAGTTATGACGCCTAAGGGCGATGGAATGGATCCCACTCCCATTTCCTGAACTTTGACCCCATTTGGTCCATTTTCACTAGGGTTCATTCCCAGGTGGTCCCCTACCACATACTAAAATTTCATTGAAATCTAAGAATTTATACACAAGTTATGGTGCATAAGGGCAATGGAATGGATACTACTCCTATGTCTTTAATTTTCATCCCATTACTCCCATTTTCAGTAGGATTCATTCCCAGGTGGTCCCCTACCACATACTAAAATTTCATTGAAATCTAACCATTTATACACAAGTTATGGTGCATAAGGGCAATGGAATGGATCCCACTCCTATGTCTTGACCTTTCACCCCATTCCTCCCATTTTCAGTAGGGTTCATCCCCAGGTGGTCCCCTACCACATACTAAAATTTCGTTGAAATCGAACCATTTTTACACAAGTTATGATGCATACGGTCAATGGAATAGATTCCACTCCTATGTCTTGACCTTTGACCCAATTTCGCCCATTTTCAATAGGGTTCGTTCCCAGGTGATCCCCTACCACTTACTAAAATTTCATTGAAATCGAAACATTTTTACACAAGTTATGATGCACACGGTCAATGGAATAGATTCCACTCCTATGTCTTGACCTTTGACCCCATTTCGCCCATTTTCAATAGGGTTCGTTCCCAGGTGATACCCTACCACTTACTAAAATTTCGTTGAAATCGAAACATTTTTACACAAGTTATGATGCATACGGTCAATGGAATAGATTCCACTCCTATGTCTTGACCTTTGACCCCATTTCGCCCATTTTCAATAGGGTTCGTTCCCAGGTGATACCCTACCACTTACTAAAATTTCGTTGAAATCGAAACATTTTTACACAAGTTATGATGCATACGGTCAATGGAATAGATTCCACTCCTATGTCTTGACCTTTGACTCCATTTCGCCCATTTTCAATAGGGTTCGTTCCCAGGTGATACCCTACCACTTACTAAAATTTCGTTGAAATCGAAACATTTTTACACAAGTTATGATGCATACGGTCAATGGAATAGATTGCACTCCTATGTCTTGACCTTTGACCCCATTTCGCCCATTTCCAATAGGGTTCGTCGCCAGGTGATACCCTACCACTTACTAAAATTTCGTTGAAATCGAAACATTTTTACACAAGTTATGATGCATACGGTCAATGGAATAGATTCCACTCCTATGTCTTGACCTTTGACCCCATTTCGCCCATTTTCAATAGGGTTCGTTCCCAGGTGATACCCTACCACTTACTAAAATTTCGTTGAAATCGAAACATTTTTACACAAGTTATGATGCATACGGTCAATGGAATAGATTCCACTCCTATGTCTTGACCTTTGACCCCATTTCGCCCATTTTCAATAGGGTTCGTTCCCAGGTGATACCCTACCACTTACTAAAATTTCGTTGAAATCGAAACATTTTTACACAAGTTATGATGCATACGGTCAATGGAATAGATTCCACTCCTATGTCTTGACCTTTGACCCCATTTCGCCCATTTTCAATAGGGTTCGTTCCCAGGTGATACCCTACCACTTACTAAAATTTCGTTGAAATCGAAACATTTTTACACAAGTTATGATGCATACGGTCAATGGAATAGATTCCACTCCTATGTCTTGACCTTTGACCCCATTTCGCCCATTTTCAATAGGGTTCGTTCCCAGGTGATACCCTACCACTTACTAAAATTTCGTTGAAATCGAAACATTTTTACACAAGTTATGATGCATACGGTCAATGGAATAGATTCCACTCCTATGTCTTGACCTTTGACCCCATTTCGCCCATTTTCAATAGGGTTCGTTCCCAGGTGATACCCTACCACTTACTAAAATTTCGTTGAAATCGAAACATTTTTACACAAGTTATGATGCATACGGTCAATGGAATAGATTCCACTCCTATGTCTTGACCTTTGACCCCATTTCGCCCATTTTCAATAGGGTTCGTTCCCAGGTGATACCCTACCACTTACTAAAATTTCGTTGAAATCGAAACATTTTTACACAAGTTATGATGCATACGGTCAATGGAATAGATTGCACTCCTATGTCTTGACCTTTGACCCCATTTCGCCCATTTTCAATAGGGTTCGTTCCCAGGTGATACCCTACCACTTACTAAAATTTCGTTGAAATCGAAACATTTTTACACAAGTTATGATGCATACGGTCAATGGAATAGATTGCACTCCTATGTCTTGACCTTTGACCCCATTTCGCCCATTTTCAATAGGGTTCGTTCCCAGGTGATACCCTACCACTTACTAAAATTTCGTTGAAATCGAAACATTTTTACACAAGTTATGATGCATACGGTCAATGGAATAGATTCCACTCCTATGTCTTGACCTTTGACCCCATTTCGCCCATTTTCAATAGGGTTCGTTCCCAGGTGATACCCTACCACTTACTAAAATTTCGTTGAAATCGAAACATTTTTACACAAGTTATGATGCATACGGTCAATGGAATAGATTCCACTCCTATGTCTTGACCTTTGACCCCATTTCGCCCATTTTCAATAGGGTTCGTTCCCAGGTGATACCCTACCACTTACTAAAATTTCGTTGAAATCGAAACATTTTTACACAAGTTATGATGCATACGGTCAATGGAATAGATTCCACTCCTATGTCTTGACCTTTGACCCCATTTCGCCCATTTTCAATAGGGTTCGTTCCCAGGTGATACCCTACCACTTACTAAAATTTCGTTGAAATCGAAACATTTTTACACAAGTTATGATGCATACGGTCAATGGAATAGATTCCACTCCTATGTCTTGACCTTTGACCCCATTTCGCCCATTTTCAATAGGGTTCGTTCCCAGGTGATACCCTACCACTTACTAAAATTTCGTTGAAATCGAAACATTTTTACACAAGTTATGATGCATACGGTCAATGGAATAGATTGCACTCCTATGTCTTGACCTTTGACTCCATTTCGCCCATTTTCAATAGGGTTCGTTCCCAGGTGATACCCTACCACTTACTAAAATTTCGTTGAAATCGAAACATTTTTACACAAGTTATGATGCATACGGTCAATGGAATAGATTGCACTCCTATGTCTTGACCTTTGACCCCATTTCGCCCATTTTCAATAGGGTTCGTCGCCAGGTGATACCCTACCACTTACTAAAATTTCGTTGAAATCGAAACATTTTTACACAAGTTATGATGCATACGGTCAATGGAATAGATTCCACTCCTATGTCTTGACCTTTGACCCCATTTCGCCCATTTTCAATAGGGTTCGTTCCCAGGTGATACCCTACCACTTACTAAAATTTCGTTGAAATCGAAACATTTTTACACAAGTTATGATGCATACGGTCAATGGAATAGATTCCACTCCTATGTCTTGACCTTTGACCCCATTTCGCCCATTTTCAATAGGGTTCGTTCCCAGGTGATACCCTACCACTTACTAAAATTTCGTTGAAATCGAAACATTTTTACACAAGTTATGATGCATACGGTCAATGGAATAGATTCCACTCCTATGTCTTGACCTTTGACCCCATTTCGCCCATTTTCAATAGGGTTCGTTCCCAGGTGATACCCTACCACTTACTAAAATTTCGTTGAAATCGAAACATTTTTACACAAGTTATGATGCATACGGTCAATGGAATAGATTCCACTCCTATGTCTTGACCTTTGACCCCATTTCGCCCATTTTCAATAGGGTTCGTTCCCAGGTGATACCCTACCACTTACTAAAATTTCGTTGAAATCGAAACATTTTTACACAAGTTATGATGCATACGGTCAATGGAATAGATTCCACTCCTATGTCTTGACCTTTGACCCCATTTCGCCCATTTTCAATAGGGTTCGTTCCCAGGTGATACCCTACCACTTACTAAAATTTCGTTGAAATCGAAACATTTTTACACAAGTTATGATGCATACGGTCAATGGAATAGATTGCACTCCTATGTCTTGACCTTTGACCCCATTTCGCCCATTTTCAATAGGGTTCGTTCCCAGGTGATACCCTACCACTTACTAAAATTTCGTTGAAATCGAAACATTTTTACACAAGTTATGATGCATACGGTCAATGGAATAGATTCCACTCCTATGTCTTGACCTTTGACCCCATTTCGCCCATTTTCAATAGGGTTCGTTCCCAGGTGATACCCTACCACTTACTAAAATTTCGTTGAAATCGAAACATTTTTACACAAGTTATGATGCATACGGTCAATGGAATAGATTCCACTCCTATGTCTTGACCTTTGACCCCATTTCGCCCATTTTCAATAGGGTTCGTTCCCAGGTGATACCCTACCACTTACTAAAATTTCGTTGAAATCGAAACATTTTTACACAAGTTATGATGCATACGGTCAATGGAATAGATTCCACTCCTATGTCTTGACCTTTGACCCCATTTCGCCCATTTTCAATAGGGTTCGTTCCCAGGTGATACCCTACCACTTACTAAAATTTCGTTGAAATCGAAACATTTTTACACAAGTTATGATGCATACGGTCAATGGAATAGATTGCACTCCTATGTCTTGACCTTTGACCCCATTTCGCCCATTTTCCAATAGGGTTCGTCGCCAGGTGATACCCTACCACTTACTAAAATTTCGTTGAAATCGAAACATTTTTACACAAGTTATGATGCATACGGTCAATGGAATAGATTCCACTCCTATGTCTTGACCTTTGACCCCATTTCGCCCATTTTCAATAGGGTTCGTTCCCAGGTGATACCCTACCACTTACTAAAATTTCGTTGAAATCGAAACATTTTTACACAAGTTATGATGCATACGGTCAATGGAATAGATTCCACTCCTATGTCTTGACCTTTGACCCCATTTCGCCCATTTTCAATAGGGTTCGTTCCCAGGTGATACCCTACCACTTACTAAAATTTCGTTGAAATCGAAACATTTTTACACAAGTTATGATGCATACGGTCAATGGAATAGATTCCACTCCTATGTCTTGACCTTTGACCCCATTTCGCCCATTTTCAATAGGGTTCGTTCCCAGGTGATACCCTACCACTTACTAAAATTTCGTTGAAATCGAAACATTTTTACACAAGTTATGATGCATACGGTCAATGGAATAGATTCCACTCCTATGTCTTGACCTTTGACCCCATTTCGCCCATTTTCAATAGGGTTCGTTCCCAGGTGATACCCTACCACTTACTAAAATTTCGTTGAAATCGAAACATTTTTACACAAGTTATGATGCATACGGTCAATGGAATAGATTCCACTCCTATGTCTTGACCTTTGACCCCATTTCGCCCATTTTCAATAGGGTTCGTTCCCAGGTGATACCCTACCACTTACTAAAATTTCGTTGAAATCGAAACATTTTTACACAAGTTATGATGCATACGGTCAATGGAATAGATTCCACTCCTATGTCTTGACCTTTGACCCCATTTCGCATATTTTCAATAGGGTTCGTTCCCAGGTGATACCCTACCACTTACTAAAATTTCGTTGAAATCGAAACATTTTTACACAAGTTATGATGCATACGGTCAATGGAATAGATTCCACTCCTATGTCTTGACCTTTGACCCCATTTCGCCCATTTTCAATAGGGTTCGTTCCCAGGTGATACCCTACCACTTACTAAAATTTCGTTGAAATCGAAACATTTTTACACAAGTTATGATGCATACGGTCAATGGAATAGATTCCACTCCTATGTCTTGACCTTTGACCCCATTTCGCCCATTTTCAATAGGGTTCGTCGCCAGGTGATACCCTACCACTTACTAAAATTTCGTTGAAATCGAAACATTTTTACACAAGTTATGATGCATACGGTCAATGGAATAGATTCCACTCCTATGTCTTGACCTTTGACCCCATTTCGCCCATTTTCAATAGGGTTCGTTCCCAGGTGATACCCTACCACTTACTAAAATTTCGTTGAAATCGAAACATTTTTACACAAGTTATGATGCATACGGTCAATGGAATAGATTCCACTCCTATGTCTTGACCTTTGACCCCATTTCGCCCATTTTCAATAGGGTTCGTTCCCAGGTGATACCCTACCACTTACTAAAATTTCGTTGAAATCGAAACATTTTTACACAAGTTATGATGCATACGGTCAATGGAATAGATTCCACTCCTATGTCTTGACCTTTGACCCCATTTCGCCCATTTTCAATAGGGTTCGTTCCCAGGTGATACCCTACCACTTACTAAAATTTCGTTGAAATCGAAACATTTTTACACAAGTTATGATGCATACGGTCAATGGAATAGATTCCACTCCTATGTCTTGACCTTTGACCCCATTTCGCCCATTTTCAATAGGGTTCGTTCCCAGGTGATACCCTACCACTTACTAAAATTTCGTTGAAATCGAAACATTTTTACACAAGTTATGATGCATACGGTCAATGGAATAGATTCCACTCCTATGTCTTGACCTTTGACCCCATTTCGCCCATTTTCAATAGGGTTCGTTCCCAGGTGATACCCTACCACTTACTAAAATTTCGTTGAAATCGAAACATTTTTACACAAGTTATGATGCATACGGTCAATGGAATAGATTCCACTCCTATGTCTTGACCTTTGACCCCATTTCGCCCATTTTCAATAGGGTTCGTTCCCAGGTGATACCCTACCACTTACTAAAATTTCGTTGAAATCGAAACATTTTTACACAAGTTATGATGCATACGGTCAATGGAATAGATTCCACTCCTATGTCTTGACCTTTGACCCCATTTCGCCCATTTTCAATAGGGTTCGTTCCCAGGTGATACCCTACCACTTACTAAAATTTCGTTGAAATCGAAACATTTTTACACAAGTTATGATGCATACGGTCAATGGAATAGATTCCACTCCTATGTCTTGACCTTTGACCCCATTTCGCCCATTTTCAATAGGGTTCGTTCCCAGGTGATACCCTACCACTTACTAAAATTTCGTTGAAATCGAAACATTTTTACACAAGTTATGATGCATACGGTCAATGGAATAGATTCCACTCCTATGTCTTGACCTTTGACCCCATTTCGCCCATTTTCAATAGGGTTCGTTCCCAGGTGATACCCTACCACTTACTAAAATTTCGTTGAAATCGAAACATTTTTACACAAGTTATGATGCATACGGTCAATGGAATAGATTCCACTCCTATGTCTTGACCTTTGACCCCATTTCGCCCATTTTCAATAGGGTTCGTTCCCAGGTGATACCCTACCACTTACTAAAATTTCGTTGAAATCGAAACATTTTTACACAAGTTATGATGCATACGGTCAATGGAATAGATTCCACTCCTATGTCTTGACCTTTGACCCCATTTCGCCCATTTTTCAATAGGGTTCGTTCCCAGGTGATACCCTACCACTTACTAAAATTTCGTTGAAATCGAAACATTTTTACACAAGTTATGATGCATACGGTCAATGGAATAGATTCCACTCCTATGTCTTGACCTTTGACCCCATTTCGCCCATTTTCAATAGGGTTCGTCGCCAGGTGATACCCTACCACTTACTAAAATTTCGTTGAAATCGAAACATTTTTACACAAGTTATGATGCATACGGTCAATGGAATAGATTCCACTCCTATGTCTTGACCTTTGACCCCATTTCGCCCATTTTCAATAGGGTTCGTTCCCAGGTGATACCCTACCACTTACTAAAATTTCGTTGAAATCGAAACATTTTTACACAAGTTATGATGCATACGGTCAATGGAATAGATTCCACTCCTATGTCTTGACCTTTGACCCCATTTCGCCCATATTTTCAATAGGGTTCGTTCCCAGGTGATACCCTACCACTTACTAAAATTTCGTTGAAATCGAAACATTTTTACACAAGTTATGATGCATACGGTCAATGGAATAGATTCCACTCCTATGTCTTGACCTTTGACCCCATTTCGCCCATTTTCAATAGGGTTCGTTCCCAGGTGATACCCTACCACTTACTAAAATTTCGTTGAAATCGAAACATTTTTACACAAGTTATGATGCATACGGTCAATGGAATAGATTCCACTCCTATGTCTTGACCTTTAACCCCATTTCGCCCATTTCCAATAGGGTTCGTCGCCAGGTGATACCCTACCACTTACTAAAATTTCGTTGAAATCGAAACATTTTTACACAAGTTATGATGCATACGGTCAATGGAATAGATTCCACTCCTATGTCTTGACCTTTGACCCCATTTCGCCCATTTTCAATAGGGTTCGTTCCCAGGTGATACCCTACCACTTACTAAAATTTCGTTGAAATCGAAACATTTTTACACAAGTTATGATGCATACGGTCAATGGAATAGATTCCACTCCTATGTCTTGACCTTTGACCCCATTTCGCCCATTTTCAATAGGGTTCGTTCCCAGGTGATACCCTACCACTTACTAAAATTTCGTTGAAATCGAAACATTTTTACACAAGTTATGATGCATACGGTCAATGGAATAGATTCCACTCCTATGTCTTGACCTTTGACCCCATTTCGCCCATTTTCAATAGGGTTCGTTCCCAGGTGATACCCTACCACTTACTAAAATTTCGTTGAAATCGAAACATTTTTACACAAGTTATGATGCATACGGTCAATGGAATAGATTGCACTCCTATGTCTTGACCTTTGACCCCATTTCGCCCATTTCCAATAGGGTTCGTTCCCAGGTGATACCCTACCACTTACTAAAATTTCGTTGAAATCGAAACATTTTTACACAAGTTATGATGCATACGGTCAATGGAATAGATTCCACTCCTATGTCTTGACCTTTGACCCCATTTCGCCCATTTTCAATAGGGTTCGTTCCCAGGTGATACCCTACCACTTACTAAAATTTCGTTGAAATCGAAACATTTTTACACAAGTTATGATGCATACGGTCAATGGAATAGATTCCACTCCTATGTCTTGACCTTTGACCCCATTTCGCCCATTTTCAATAGGGTTCGTTCCCAGGTGATACCCTACCACTTACTAAAATTTCGTTGAAATCGAAACATTTTTACACAAGTTATGATGCATACGGTCAATGGAATAGATTGCACTCCTATGTCTTGACCTTTGACCCCATTTCGCCCATTTTCAATAGGGTTCGTTCCCAGGTGATACCCTACCACTTACTAAAATTTCGTTGAAATCGAAACATTTTTACACAAGTTATGATGCATACGGTCAATGGAATAGATTCCACTCCTATGTCTTGACCTTTGACCCCATTTCGCCCATTTTCAATAGGGTTCGTTCCCAGGTGATACCCTACCACTTACTAAAATTTCGTTGAAATCGAAACATTTTTACACAAGTTATGATGCATACGGTCAATGGAATAGATTCCACTCCTATGTCTTGACCTTTGACCCCATTTCGCCCATTTTCAATAGGGTTCGTTCCCAGGTGATACCCTACCACTTACTAAAATTTCGTTGAAATCGAAACATTTTTACACAAGTTATGATGCATACGGTCAATGGAATAGATTCCACTCCTATGTCTTGACCTTTGACCCCATTTCGCCCATTTTCAATAGGGTTCGTTCCCAGGTGATACCCTACCACTTACTAAAATTTCGTTGAAATCGAAACATTTTTACACAAGTTATGATGCATACGGTCAATGGAATAGATTCCACTCCTATGTCTTGACCTTTAACCCCATTTCGCCCATTTCCAATAGGGTTCGTTCCCAGGTGATACCCTACCACTTACTAAAATTTCGTTGAAATCGAAACATTTTTACACAAGTTATGATGCATACGGTCAATGGAATAGATTCCACTCCTATGTCTTGACCTTTGACCCCATTTCGCCCATTTTCAATAGGGTTCGTTCCCAGGTGATACCCTACCACTTACTAAAATTTCGTTGAAATCGAAACATTTTTACACAAGTTATGATGCATACGGTCAATGGAATAGATTGCACTCCTATGTCTTGACCTTTGACCCCATTTCGCCCATTTTCAATAGGGTTCGTTCCCAGGTGATACCCTACCACTTACTAAAATTTCGTTGAAATCGAAACATTTTTACACAAGTTATGATGCATACGGTCAATGGAATAGATTCCACTCCTATGTCTTGACCTTTGACCCCATTTCGCCCATTTTCAATAGGGTTCGTTCCCAGGTGATACCCTACCACTTACTAAAATTTCGTTGAAATCGAAACATTTTTACACAAGTTATGATGCATACGGTCAATGGAATAGATTCCACTCCTATGTCTTGACCTTTGACCCCATTTCGCCCATTTTCAATAGGGTTCGTTCCCAGGTGATACCCTACCACTTACTAAAATTTCGTTGAAATCGAAACATTTTTACACAAGTTATGATGCATACGGTCAATGGAATAGATTCCACTCCTATGTCTTGACCTTTGACCCCATTTCGCCCATTTTCAATAGGGTTCGTTCCCAGGTGATACCCTACCACTTACTAAAATTTCGTTGAAATCGAAATATTTTTACACAAGTTATGATGCATACGGTCAATGGAATAGATTCCACTCCTATGTCTTGACCTTTGACCCCATTTCGCCCATTTTCAATAGGGTTCGTTCCCAGGTGATACCCTACCACTTACTAAAATTTCGTTGAAATCGAAACATTTTTACACAAGTTATGATGCATACGGTCAATGGAATAGATTCCACTCCTATGTCTTGACCTTTGACCCCATTTCGCCCATTTTCAATAGGGTTCATTCCCAGGTGATACCCTACCACTTACTAAAATTTCGTTGAAATCGAAACATTTTTACACAAGTTATGATGCATACGGTCAATGGAATAGATTGCACTCCTATGTCTTGACCTTTAACCCCATTTCGCCCATTTCCAATAGGGTTCGTTCCCAGGTGATGCCCTACCACTTACTAAAATTTCGTTGAAATCGAAACATTTTTACACAAGTTATGATGCATACGGTCAATGGAATAGATTCCACTCCTATGTCTTGACCTTTGACCCCATTTCGCCCATTTTCAATAGGGTTCGTTCCCAGGTGATACCCTACCACTTACTAAAATTTCGTTGAAATCGAAACATTTTTACACAAGTTATGATGCATACTGGTCAATGGAATAGATTCCACTCCTATGTCTTGACCTTTGACCTCATTTCGCCCATTTTCAATAGGGTTCGTTCCCAGGTGATACCCTACCACTTACTAAAATTTCGTTGAAATCGAAACATTTTTACACAAGTTATGGTGCATAAGGGCAATGGAATGGATCCTACTCCTATGTCTTGAATTTTCATCCCATTCCTCCCATTTTCAGTAGGATTCATTCCCAGGTGGTCCCCTACCACATACTATAAAATTTCATTGAAATCTAAGAATTTATACACAAGTTATGGTGCTTAAGGGCAATGGAATGGACCCTACTCCTATGTCTTGACCTTTCATCCCATTCCTCCCATTTTCAGTAGGATTCATTCCCAGGTGGTCCCCTACCACATAGTAAAATTTCATTGAAATCTAACCATTTATACACAAGTTATGGTGCATAAGGGCAATGGAATGGATCCCACTCCTATGTCTTGACCTTTCACCCCATTCCTCTCATTTTCAGTAGGGTTCATCCCCAGGTGGTCCCCTACCACATACTAAAATTTCGTTGAAATCGAACCATTTTTACACAAGTTATGATGCATACGGTTAATGGAATAGATTGCACTCCTATGTCTTGACCTTTAACCCCATTTCGCCCATTTTCAATAGGGTTCGTTCCCAGGTGATACCCTACCACATACTAAAATTTTATCGAAATCGAACCATTTTTGCGCGAGTTATGGTGGTGACAGGCAGACAGAGCTGGAACATATATGCTTCTTGGACCTACGGTTGGAAAGTGTGAAAATAAAAATAAAAAATGACAGTACACGTTACGTACAGTGTATGCTGAGGGTCACACCGTCGTGTACACTCTGCTGGAGAGCGTAGTTGGTCGCCTTGCAGGTCAGGACGGATTTGTCATCTTCTTCAGTCACATTGAGAACCACCATACTTCTAGTCGTCGTACCGCCATGCGAACCTGGAGAAAAGCCACCGTCTAATGTCTCCATCTGATCAACGCCTCGCCACCACGTGACATTGGCTGGAGGATTGCTGCTGCTGGATTCACAGGTGAGAGAAATCTAGGAAAATAAAATGCGAATAAATACTTTTGAGAACACACAAAACCTACTGAAGGAGACAATTACGAAATGAGAAATTGACATATAACAAAAAAAAAAACAAAAAATAATGTTACAAAGGTGGAGTGGAAAGTTTTGCAATATTTGGATCACTTTATGTCTTTATACGTATCTTTAAGCATACATGAGACTCTTCCGCGTATTCGCGGAATTCCGCTTTTTATATGCTCCAGCTTTGTCCGTCGGCACGATACCTCGCTTAAAAATGGTTCGATTTCGACGAAATTATAGTATGTGGTAGGGGACCACCTGGGGACGAACCCTATTGAAAATGGGCGAAGCAGGGTCAAAGCTCAGGATATAGGAGCGGGATGCATTCCATTGCCTTTATACATCCTAACTTGCGTAAAAATGATTCGATTTCGATGACATTCTAGTATGTGGTAGGGGACCACCTGGGGACGAACCCTATTGAAAATTGGCGAAGCAGGGTCAAAGGTCAGGACATAGGTGCGGGATGCAATCCATTGCCCTTATGCGTCATAACTCGTGTAAAAAGCGTTCGATTTCGATGAAATTTTAGTATGTCGTAGGGGACCACCTGGGGACGAACCCTATTACAAATGGGCGAAATGGGGTCAAAGGTCAGGACATAGGAGCAGGATGCATTTCATTGCCTTTATACATCATAACTTGCGTAAAAATGATTCGATTTCGATGACATTATAGTATGTGGTAGGGGACCACCTGGGGACGAACCCTATTGAAAATGGGCGAAGCAGGGTCAAAGGTCAGGACATAGGTGCGGGATGCAATCCATTGCCCTTATGCGTCATAACTCGTGTAAAAAGCGTTCGATTTCGATGAAATTTTAGTATGTCGTAGGGGACCACCCGGGAACGAACCCTAATACAAATGGGCGAAGTGGGGTCAAAGGTCAGGACATAGGAGCGGGATGCATTCCATTGCCTTTTTACATCCTAACTTGCGTAAAAATGATTCGATTTCGATGACATTCTAGTATGTGGTAGGGGACCACCTAGGGACGAATCCTATTGAAAATGGGTGAAATGGGGTAAAAGGTCAGGACATAGGAGCGGGATGCATTCCATTGCCCTTATGCGTCATAACTCGTGTAAAAAGCGTTCGATTTCGATGAAATTTTAGTATGTCGTAGGGGACCACCTGGGGACAAACTCTACAGAAAATGGGCGAAATGGGGTAAAAGGTCAGGACATAGCAGCGGGATACATTCCATTGCTTTTATACATCATAACTTGCGTAAAAATGATTCGATTTCGATGACATTATAGTATGTCGTAGGGGACCACCTAGGGACGAACCCTATTTAAAATAAGTAAAATGAGATCAAAGCTCAGGACATAAGAGTGGGATCCATTCCATTGCACTCATGTGTCATAACTGGCATAAAAATGCTTCGATTTTGACAAAGCTTTATCATGTTGTTCCGGAACTATACTTTACCGGTTCTGTTGAATATCATCGAAATGGAGTCAAAGCTGGCGTTATGCAAATGTGGCGCTGTAGGCGGCGCTGTAAACGGAAACGACATGACGTATGCAGCGATCCGACAATATACGGAGTGATGCGATGGAAATCAGTAAGATTCGGACGCAGTATGGGTAAGACGAAGGATATAAGCGCATTTGATCGTGGGCAAATTGTCGGGTCCCGACGAATGGGTCACTCCATCTCGGAAGTCGTGCAGGCACTGTAATTTTCACGAGCCACTGTGTCACGGGTGCAGCGTGAGTACATTTAATACGGTAAACCATCCCTGCAAGGTCCAACTGCCGTGGACAACAACGTGTGGATAAGTGGGGTCATCGTCGGCTAGCTCGCATTGTAACAGCGCACACACGGACCACAGTGCAAGAAATAACTCGGCAATTTAACGCTGGTGCACAAAAACGTGTAAGCAGCCACACCATCCAGAACCATCTTCTCGCTATGGGGTACAGAAGCCATCGTCCCACGAGGGTACCGCTGCTGACAGCACATCACAGGGTGCAAAGATTAGCATGGGAGCGGGAACATCGCCACTGGACCCTAGACAAGTGGAAAAATGTTGCCTGGACTGATGAGTCGAGATTCACGTTGGTACATGCGGATGGCAAGATACGAGTTCGGCGTAAACCGCATGAACCGATAGATCCTTCTTTCCAGCAGGGTACTCTTCAAGCTGGTGGGGGTGGTATTCTCGTCTGGGGACTGTTTACGTGGACTGAAATGGGGCCCCTGGTACGTGTGACATCGTCCCTCACAGGTCAACGTTACCGGGATATCCTGGACGACCATTTGCTCCCGTTTGTGCGTCTTCAACATCCCACTGGGGACCTCATCCTGCAACAAGACAATGCAGCTCCCGAATTGTATACGAATGGTTGGATGAACACTCCACCGACGTGACCTCGCTTCCTTGGCAAGCTATAGGTCACCTGACCGAACACATCTGGGATGCCACCGAGGGAGATGAACCCCCTCCATCAAATCTTCGTGAACTGTGGGAGCTTGTTCAGGGGTCGTGGATCCGTATGGCTTCCCATCGTTTCCGGTGTCTTCTCGAGTCCATGCCGAGACGAATCGCCGCCGTCATCAGGGCGAAAGGTGGTGCTACACGTTACTAGACAGGTATCTCTAATTCAATTGCTCTTCAGTGTACATCAAATCTTCGTGAACTGTGGGAGCTTGTTCAGGGGTCGTGGATCCGTATGGCTTCCCAACGCTTCCGGTGTCTTGTCGAGTCCATGCCGAGACGAATCACCACCGTCATCAGGGCGAAAGGTGGTGCTACACGCTACTAGACAGGTATCCCTCATTCAATTGCTCTTCAGTGTACATCAAATCTTCGTGAACTGTGGGAGCTTGTTCAGGGGTCGTGGATCCGTATCGCTTCCCAACGCCTCCGGTGTCTTGTCGAGTCCATGCCGAGACGAATCGCCGCCGTCATCAGGGCGAAAGGTGGTGCTACACGTTACTAGACAGGTATCTCTAATTCAATTGCTCTTCAGTGTACATCAAATCTTCGTGAACTGTGGGAGCTTGTTCAGGGGTCGTGGATCCGTATGGCTTCCCAACGCTTCCGGTGTCTTGTCGAGTCCATGCCGAGACGAATCACCACCGTCATCAGGGCGAAAGGTGGTGCTACACGCTACTAGACAGGTATCTCTCATTCAATTGCTCTTCAGTGTACATCAAATCTCCGTGAACAGTGGGAGCTTGTTCAGGGGTCGTGGATCCGTATCGCTTCCCAACGCCTCCGGTGTCTTGTCGAGTCCATGTCGAGACGAATCACCACCGTCATCAGGGCGAAAGGTGGTGCTACACGTTACTAGACAGGTATCTCTCATTCAATTGTTCTTCAGTGTGCATCAAACCTTCGTGAACTGTGGGAGCTTGTTCAGGGGTCGTGGATCCGTATGGCTTCCCAACGCTTCCGGTGTCTTGTCGAGTCCATGCCGAGACGAATCGCCGCCGTCATCAGGGCGAAAGGTGGTGCTACACGTTACTAGACAGGTATCTCTAATTCAATTGTTCTTCAGTGTACATCAAACCTTCGTGAACTGTGGGAGCTTGTTCTGGGATCGTGGATCCGTATGGCTTCCCAACGCTTCCGGTGTCTTGTCGAGTCCATGCCGAGACGAATCGCCGCCGTCATCAGGGCGAAAGGTGGTGCTACACGTTACTAGACAGGTATCTCTAATTCAATTGTTCTTCAGTGTACATCAAACCTTCGTGAACTGTGGGAGCTTGTTCAGGGGTCGTGGATCCGTATGGCTTCCCATCTCTTCCGGTGTCTTGTCGAGTCCATGCCGAGACGAATCGCCGCCGTCATCAGGGCGAAAGGTGGTGCTACACGTTACTAGACAGGTATCTCTAATTCAATTGCTCTTCAGTGTACATCAAATCTTCGTGAACTATGGGAGCTTGTTCAGGGGTCGTGGATCCGTATGGCTTCCCAACGCTTCCGGTGTCTTGTCGAGTCCATGCCTAGACAAATCGCCGCCGTCATCAGGGCGAAAGGTGGTGCTACACGTTACTAGACAGGTATCTCTAATTCAATTGTTCTTCAGTGTACATCAAACCTTCGTGAACTGTGGGAGCTTGATCTGGGATCGTGGATCCGTATGGCTTCCCATCTCTTCCGGTGTCTTGTCGAGTCCATGCCGAGACGAATCGCCGCCGTCATCAGGGCGAAAGGTGGTGCTACACGCTACTAGACAGGTATCTCTCATTCAATTGCTCTTCAGTGTACATCAAATCTTCGTGAACTGTGGGAGCTTGTTCAGGGGTCGTGGATCCGTATGGCTTCCCAACGCCTCCGGTGTCTTGTCGAGTCCATGCCGAGACGAATCACCACCGTCATCAGGGCGAAAGGTGGTGCTACACGTTACTAGACAGGTATCTCTCATTCAATTGCTCTTCAGTGTACATCAAATCTTCGTGAACTGTGGGAGCTTGTTCAGGGGTCGTGGATCCGTATAGCTTCACAACGCTTCCGATGTCTTGTCGAGTCCATGCCGAGACGAATCGCCGCCGTCATCAGGGCGAAAGGTGGTGCTACACGTTACTAGACAGGTATCTCTCATTCAATTGCTCTTCAGTGTACATCAAATCTTCGTGAACTGTGGGAGCTTGTTCAGGGGTCGTGGATCCGTATGGCTTCCCAACGCCTCCGGTGTCTTGTCGAGTCCATGCCGGGACGAATCACCACCGTCATCAGGGCGAAAGGTGGTGCTACACGTTACTAGACAGGTATCTCTCATTCAATTGCTCTTCAGTGTACATCAAATCTTCGTGAACTGTGGGAGCTTGTTCAGGGGTCGTGGATCCGTATGGCTTCCCAACGCTTCCGGTGTCTTGTCGAGTCCATGCCGAGACGAATCGCCGCCGTCATCAGGGCGAAAGGTGGTGCTACACGTTACTAGACAGGTATCTCTAATTCAATTGCTCTTCAGTGTACATCAAATCTTCGTGAACTGTGGGAGCTTGTTCAGGGGTCGTGGATCCGTATAGCTTCCCAACGCTTCCGGTGTCTTGTCGAGTCCATGCCGAGACGAATCTCCGCCGTCATCAGGGCGAAAGGTGGTGCTACACGTTACTAGACAGGTAACTCTAATTCAATTGCTCTTCAGTGTACATCAAACCTTCGTGAACTGTGGGAGCTTGTTCAGAGGTCGTGGATCCGTATGGCTTCCCAACGCTTCCGGTGTCTTGTCGAGTCCATGCCGAGACGAATCTCCGCCGTCATCAGGGCGAAAGGTGGTGCTACACGTTACTAGACAGGTAACTCTAATTCAATTGCTCTTCAGTGTACATCAAACCTTCGTGAACTGTGGGAGCTTGTTCAGAGGTCGTGGATCCGTATGGCTTCCCAACGCTTCCGGTGTCTTGTCGAGTCCATGCCGAGACGAATCTCCGCCGTCATCAGGGCGAAAGGTGGTGCTACACGTTACTAGACAGGTATCTCTAATTCAATTGCTCTTCAGTGTACATCAAATCTTCGTTAACTGTGGGAGCTTGTTCAGGGGTCGTGGATCCGTATAGCTTCCCAACGCTTCCGGTGTCTTGTCGAGTCCATGCCGAGACGAATCGCCGCCGTCATCAGGGCGAAAGGTGGTGCTACACGTTACTAGACAGGTATCTCTAATTCAATTGCTCTTCAGTGTACATCAAACCTTCGTGAACTGTGGGAGCTTGTTCAGAGGTCGTGGATCCGTATGGCTTCCCAACGCTTCCGGTGTCTTGTCGAGTCCATGCCGAGACGAATCTCCGCCGTCATCAGGGCGAAAGGTGGTGCTACACGTTACTAGACAGGTATCTCTAATTCAATTGCTCTTCAGTGTACATCAAATCTTCGGGAACTGTGGGAGCTTGTTCAGGGGTCGTGGATCCGTATGGCTTCCCAACGCTTCCGGTGTCTTGTCGAGTCCATGCCGAGACGAATCTCAGCCGTCATCAGGGCGAAAGGTGGTGCTACACGTTACTAGACAGGTATCTCTAATTCAATTGCTCTTCAGTGTACATCAAACCTTCGTGAACTGTGGGAGCTTGTTCAGAGGTCGTGGATCCGTATGGCTTCCCAACGCTTCCGGTGTCTTGTCGAGTCCATGCCGAGACGAATCTCCGCCGTCATCAGGGCGAAAGGTGGTGCTACACGTTACTAGACAGGTATCTCTAATTCAATTGCTCTTCAGTGTACATCAAATCTTCGGGAACTGTGGGAGCTTGTTCAGGGGTCGTGGATCCGTATGGCTTCCCAACGCTTCCGGTGTCTTGTCGAGTCCATGCCGAGACGAATCTCCGCCGTCATCAGGGCGAAAGGTGGTGCTACACGTTACTAGACAGGTATCTCTAATTCAATTGCTCTTCAGTGTACATCAAATCTTCGTGAACTGTGGGAGCTTGTTCAGAGGTCGTGGATCCGTATGGCTTCCCAACGCTTCCGATGTCTTGTCGAGTCCATGCCGAGACGAATCGCAGCCGTCATCAGGGCGAAAGGTGGTGCTACACGTTACTAGACAGGTATCTCTAATTCAATTGCTCTTCAGTGTACATCAAATCTTCGTGAACTGTGGGAGCTTGTTCAGGGGTCGTGGATCCGTATGGCTTCCCAACGCTTCCGGTGTCTTGTCGAGTCCATGACGAGACGAATCGCCGCCGTCATCAGGGCGAAAGGTGGTGCTACACGTTACTAGACAGGTATCTCTAATTCAATTGCTCTTCAGTGTATATTACTATTGGTATTACTGTATTCTTGGACTATTGTTGTTTATTATGATTGTAGATGATAGTCCCGGGTATGTATAGGCTAAACTCTGTTTTGTTGTGGTGTGGTAGGAAATTATTGCCAAATAAATAAATATAAATAAAGAAATAAAATAAATAAAACACTGTCATGGCTAGCAATCGAATCGACGTACGTACGATCTCGATAAATTATGTTAGCAATTCAACCGGGCTTGGTGTTTAATTCCATAGCACGATATTCTTCAACTGCATGATTCATTGCCACGCCATATTGCTGCCCTGAAGTGTACCCATTGTGCTGCATTATCACATCTGGTAAAGATCGTACGTGGCAGAATATAACATCAAGATAAACGCTTATGCAATTTTATTTGCCTGCCCAATTTCGCCCCTCTATCTTCCCTTCTTCTGGCTGAGGCAATTTCTATGTCGCGCAGTGTATATATACCTTACAACACAGACTAAAGAAATATAGAGGTTTGTGGATATCACCAGTGAAACAGGTATATGGTAGGAACCTCTGAGTTGCGAGAAAGAAAGGAATTGTTCTGCCTTTGCTTTCGTAAAACCGGATCGATTTGCCAGCATCTCCGTTTTGGGAGCAATGCTTGCAAAAAATTTGGGCACTTAAAAAAATTAAAGATATGACGTATCTGATCAATTGCTCAACCCTAGTAAAAAATGGGTTTGTACTAGTAGCTAAATAAACTTGGGATCGCAAGACAACAGTGGTGTCCTCATTATCGATCCACGGCTGGACGAAGGTCTCCTCAAGTTTCCTCCACAACGGCCTGTCTTGTGCCAGTCTCCTCCATGTCACTCCCGCATACTTTCGAATTTCATCCACCCATCTCCCATGTGGTCTTCTTCTGGGTCTTTTTCTGTCCCTTGGAATCCAATCTAAAATTTCGGCTGTGTCTGTCCTTCTGGCAGTATGTCCAGCCCATTGCCATTTCAGGGATTTAACTCTAATCATGATGTCTTCCACTCTCGTCATTTTTCGGATCCACGAGTTCCTCTTCTTATCTCTCCTGGTTACACCAAGCATGCACCTCTCCATGCTGCTTTGAGTTGTCTGCAGCCTTTGTATGTCTCTTTTAGTTAAGGTCCACGTCTCTGCACCATACGTAAGCACTGGAAGGATGCATTGATCAAACACTTTTCTTTTAAGACATAATGCCATATTGCTCTTGAAAATTATGCTGTTTCTTCCAAAAGCTCTCCAGGCAAGTTTTGTACGCCGATTAATTTCTTCATCAATGTGACCCTCACTTGATATCTGCTGTCCAAGATAAACGCACGTGTCTGTTATCTCCAGTTTTTCTCCATCAATCGATAAATCTTCATTTCTTGTAAAAGCATTGAACATCACTTTTGTCTTCTGAAAGTTCATTTTTAATCCCACTTCTTTACTCTTGTCAGCAAGTTCCTGGATCATACTCTGCAGCTCTGATGGGGTAGTTGCAAAAATGACTACGTCATCAGCAAAACGAAGGTGGGTTAGATAATCTCCATTAATCTTTATCCCTTTGTTTTCCCAGTTCAGTGATTGAAAGACATTTTCCAATGTGGCATTAAAGAGCTTCGGAGATATGGTGTCACCTTGTCTCACTCCCTCTCCAATTTTTATGTGTGTTGTATTTTCAAATAGCCGAATCTTTGCACTTGCATTTTCATAGATGTTATTAATAATTTTAATGTATGCATCTTCAATACCGCAGGATTTCAGAGCCATTGCAACTGCTGATGGTTTCACCGAATCAAAGGCTTTTTCATAATCGATAAAAGCCATGCACAATGGAAGTTCACATTCCCTCGCTCTTTCAATTAGTTCTCTCAGTACGTGGATATGATCTATTGTGCTGTAGCCACTCCTGAATCCAGCTTGTTCTCTCGGTTGAGCCATGTCCAGTGTCACCTTCAAGCGGTGTGAAAGAACTTTAGTGAAGATTTTATAAACTACTGATAGGAGGCTGATAGGTCTGTAGTTTCCGAGATCCTCAATGTCACCTTTCTTATGTAGCAGGATCATTGTAGCGGTGTTCCAATCCTCAGGAATCTTCCCTTCATTAAGGCATCGAGTGAAAATTTGGGCAAGTACCGTTTCGATTTCTCCACTTGCTCACAATCAAATCCATTTCGGATAAGCGGCTTTCCGAATGCCGTTGCTTTCTAAACATTCCTCCTATACACGCAATCGAGTCGCATTATTGTGGCCACTGACCACCTGCTACTTTTGACGTCAACAGCGCGTAGCCAATGAACGAAGAGACATTTTCGTGAGCTGGCATGGAGGGTATATAAGGTGTGCTGTAGGCAGTCTCAAAACATAGCACTCGTTGCTCTCATGGATAAAAGGACCGATTTATCAGATCTGCAAAAGGGGATGATTAACGGCTTTAGAGCCAAGTGTGGCAGTGTTTCTGAAACAGCGCAGTTTGTGAACTGTTCGCGTGCTGTTGTGGTTAAAGTGTATCGTGATTGGAGAAATGGCACCATTGCGAATAAGCGACGTGGAAACTGCGGCGCACCCTGCGAGATGTGAACGTCGGCTGGGAAGGTGTTTGTGGGCCGATCGACACGTTACTGTGGTAAAACTCGCTGGCCGCATGAACTCGGAGGTGTGTCTAAAAGGACAGTTCGGCGAGCCCTCCCGCGTATTGGGCTCCGATGTGGACGGATGGTTACTGCACCTATGCTAACGAGGGTGCATCGGCAGAAAGGGATTACATTTGCACGGCAGTATTGCAATTGGACCTCCGCTGATTGGTAAAGGATTGCTTTCTCCGATGAGTCACGTTTTCTGCTTCATCAAACGGACGGATGTTGGAGTACAAGGCGAGTAACATCGGAGAACAAAAACTCTTCAACGATTGCTAGTGGAACACAAGCTGGTGGGATAGCCGTATAGTCTAGGGATGTTTACTTTTTTTTTTTTTTTTTTTTTTTTTTTTTTGATTGGAGGTTTAACGACCACCGTGAGCAACTCAATGGGCTATAAGCAGTCGCCCGTCCCTAATTTAGGGTCACTGGTTCCAGGGAAGGGAGAGAGCCAGTGCCGTAAGACAAACACAACATCCATTGATTGATTGGAGGTTTAACGACCACCGTGAGCAACTCAATGGGCTATAAGCAGTCGCCCGTCCCTAATTTAGGGTCACTGGTTCCAGGGAAGGGAGAGAGCCAGTGCCGTAAGACAAACACAACATCCATTGATTGATTGGAGGTTTAACGACCACCGTGAGCAACTCAATGGGCTATAAGCAGTCGCCCGTCCCTAATTTAGGGTCACTGGTTCCAGGGAAGGGAGAGAGCCAGTGCCGTAAGACAACACACAACATCCATTGATTGATTGGAGGTTTAACGACCACCGTGAGCAACTCAATGGGCTATAAGCAGTCGCCCGTCCGTAATTTAGGGTCACTGGTTCCAGGGAAGGGAGAGAGCCAGTGCCGTAAGACAAACACAACATCCATTGATTGATTGGAGGTTTAACGACCACCGTGAGCAACTCAATGGGCTATAAGCAGTCGCCCGTCCCTAATTTAGGGTCACTGGTTCCAGGGAAGGGAGAGAGCCAGTGCCGTAAGACAACACACAACATCCATTGATTGATTGGAGGTTTAACGACCACCGTGAGCAACTCAATTGGCTATAAGCAGTCGCCAGTCCCTAATTTAGGGTCACTGGTTCCAGGGAAGGGAGAGAGCCAGTGCCGTAAGACAACACACAACATCCATTGATTGATTGGAGGTTTAACGACCACCGTGAGCAACTCAATGGGCTATAAGCAGTCGCCCGTCCCTAATTTAGGGTCACTGGTTCCAGGGAAGGAGAGAGCCAGTGCCGTAAGACAAATACAACATCCATTGATTGATTGGAGATTTAACAACCACCGTGAGCAACTCAATGGGCTATAAGCAGTCGCCCGTCCCTAATTTAGGGTCACTGGTTCCAGGGAAGGGAGAGAGCCAGTGCCGTAAGACAAACACAACATCCATTGATTGATTGTAGGTTTAACGACCACCGTGAGCAACTCAATTGGCTATAAGCAGTCGCCAGTCCCTAATTTAGGGTCACTGGTTCCAGGGAAGGGAGAGAGCCAGTGCCGTAAGACAAACACAACATCCATTGATTGATTGGAGGTTTAACGACCACCGTGAGCAACTCAAATGGGCTATAAGTAGTCGCCCGTCCCTAATTTAGGGTCACTGATTCCAGGGAAGGGAGAGAGCCAGTGCCGTAAGACAAACACAACATCCATTGATTGATTGGAGGTTTAACAACCACCGTGAGCAACTCAATGGGCTATAAGCAGTCGCCCGTCCCTAATTTAGGGTCACTGGTTCCAGGGAAGGGAGAGAGCCAGTGCCGTAAGACAAACACAACATCCATTGATTGATTGGAGGTTTAACGACCACCGTGAGCAACTCAAATGGGCTATAAGTAGTCGCCCGTCCCTAATTTAGGGTCACTGGTTCCAGGAAACGGAGAGAGCCAGTGCCGTAAGACAAACACAACATCCATTGATTGATTGGAGGTTTAACGACCACCGTGAGCAACTCAAATGGGCTATAAGTAGTCGCCCGTCCCTAATTTAGGGTCACTGGTTCCAGGAAACGGAGAGAGCCAGTGCCGTAAGACAAACACAACATCCATTGATTGATTGGAGGTTTAACAACCACCGTGAGCAACTCAATGGGCTATAAGCAGTCGCCCGTCCCTAATTTAGGGTCACTGGTTCCAGGGAAGGGAGAGAGCCAGTGCCGTAAGACAAACACAACATCCATTGATTGATTGGAGGTTTAACGACCACCGTGAGCAACTCAAATGGGCTATAAGTAGTCGCCCGTCCCTAATTTAGGGTCACTGATTCCAGGGAAGGGAGAGAGCCAGTGCCGTAAGACAACACACAACATCCATTGATTGATTGGAGGTTTAACGACCACCGTGAGCAACTCAATTGGGTATAAGCAATCACCCGTCCCTAATTTAGGGTAACTGGTTCCAGGGAAGGGAGAGAGCCAGTGCCGTAAGACAAACACACAACATCCATTGATTGATTGGAGGTTTAACGACCACCGTGAGCAACTCAATTGGGTATAAGCAATCGCCCGTCCCTAATTTAGGGTCACTGGTTCCAGGGAAGGGAGAGAGCCAGTGCCGTAAGACAACACACAACATCCATTGATTGATTGGAGGTTTAACGACCACCGTGAGCAACTCAATGGGCTATAAGCAGTCGCCCGTCCCTAATTTAGGGTCACTGGTTCCAGGGAAGGGAGAGAGCCAGTGCCGTAAGACAAACACAACATCCATGCCTGACCGGGATTCGAACCCGGACCCCTTACGGACGAATGATCAGAGGCCAACGCCTTAGACCGCTGCGGCCACCGGGGCGGCCTGGAGATGTTTTCGTGGCATTTCTTGGGTCCACTCATACCTGTGGAAGGCAATATGAACCGAACTCGTTATGAATCCCATCTTTGCAGACCATGCACATGCTGATTGTCTTCCCTGGTGCGGATGGGATCTTTCAGCATGACAATGCGACGCGCCACACAGCTAGAAATGTCCGAGAGTGATTGGAAGAGCACGATGAAGGCTTCAAAGTACTTCCCCGGCCACCTAATTCCCCAGACTTAAACCTAATCGAGCATCTCTCTCCAGCAGCTGTCAGATGCACTGCTGTCAGTATGGCCGCCACATAACTGTGGATATCTCCCAGCACCTTATTGAGTCACTCCCAGCCCGTCTAGCTGCTGTCCGCGCTGCACACGGCGTTTACTCTGAATATTAGCTGCTGGTCACAATAATGTGACTACTCCGTGTATTATCGGGACTCCTCACAACTCGATTTGTAACAAAATAAGCGAAACAAAGCTTAACTGAAGTTCTAGAACGTGGAATGGAATTTAATTTCACGCACCTTGTGGCCGGCTTTTGCTTTCTGCGGCTCCATCTGAATTGTTACTTCTGACGGAGGGACTATAAAAAAGAAAACAAAACTTTAACCTTAAACCAACGCACTTACATATCATTCTCACTCAGCGTTAGCACTATAAATATTATGAAAAACCCTTCACACAAAACAGCATGAAATTATTTAGATACAACTAAATAGGCTGCCATGGAATACCATCTTAGCACGATTTATTTTAAAAGATGAAATACTATATACAGACTTCATCATCATCATCATCATTGTCAACCATTATCAATCCACTGCTGGACGAAGATCTCCCCAAGTTTCCTCCACAACGGTCTGTCTTGTGCCAGTCTCCTCCATGTCACTCCCGCATATTTACGAATTTCATCCACCCATCTCCCATGTGGTCTTTTTCTGGGTCTTTTCCTGTCCCTTGGAATCCAATCTAAAATTTCGGCTGTGTCTGTCCTTCTGGCAGTATGTCCAGCCCATTGCCATTTTAGGGATTTAACTCTGATCATGATGTCTTCCACTCTCGTCATTTTTCGGATCCACGAGTTCCTCTTCTTATCTCTCCTGGTTGCACCAAGCATGCACCTCTCCATGCTGCTTTGAGTTGTCTGCAGCCTTTGTATGTCTCTTTTAGTTAAGGTCCACGTCTCTGCACCATACGTAAGCACTGGAAGGATGCATTGATCAAACACTTTTCTTTTAAGACATAATGGCATATTGCTCTTGAAAATTATGCTGTTTCTTCCAAAAGCTCTCCAGGCAAGTTTTGTACGCCGATTAATTTCTTCGTCAATGTGACCCTCACTTGATATATGCTGTCCAAGATAAACGTACGTGTCTGTTATCTCCAGTTTTTCTCCATCAATCGATAAATCTTCATTTCTTGTAAAAGCATTGAACATCACTTTTGTCTTCTGAAAGTTCATTTTTAATCCCACTTCTTTACTCTTTTCAGCAAGTTCCTGGATCATACTCTGCAGCTCTGATGGGGTAGTTGCAAAAATGACTACGTCATCAGCAAAACGAAGGTGGGTTAGATAATCTCCATTAATCTTTATCCCTTTGTTTTCCCAGTTCAGTGATTGAAAGACATTTTCCAATGTGGCGTTAAAGAGCTTCGGAGATATGGTGTCACCTTGTCTCACTCCCTTTCCAATTTTTATGTGTGTTGTATTTTCAAACAGCCGAATCTTTGCACTTGCATTTTCATAGATGTTATTAATAATATTAATGTATGCATCTTCAATACCGCAGGATTTCAGAGCCGTGGTAACTGCTGATGGTTTCACCGAATCAAAGGCTTTTTCGGTGAAACCATCAGCAGTTACCACGGCTTTAAACGTACATTAGTACTTTATACAGGTTTAAACGTACATTAGTACTTTCGAAGTGACACTCACTTCATCTTCAGATGTACTGAAAAAAAACGCCATCTCAATATCATATACACTGAAGAGCAATTGATTTAGAAACAGCTGGCGTTGTACAAATGTGGCGCTGTGCACGGCCCTGTAAACGGAAACGACATGACGTATGCAGCGATCCGACAATATGAGGAGTGATGCGACGGTAATCAGTAAGATTCGGACGCAGTATGGGTAGGACGAAGGATCTAAGCGCATTTCATCGTGGGCAAATTGTCGGGGCCCGACGAATGGGTCGCTCCATCTCGGAAGCCGTGCAGGCACTGGGATTTTCACGAGCCACTGGGTCATGGGTGCAGCGTGAGTACATCGAATCCGGTAAAACCATCCCTACAAGGGCCAACTGCCGTGGACAACAGCGTGTGAATGAGCGGGGTCATCGTCGGCTCGCTCGCATTGTAACAGCGGATAGACGGGCCACAGTGCAAGAAATCACTCGGCAATTTAACGCTGGTGCACAAAAACGTGTAAGCAGCCACACCATCCAGAACCATCTCCTCGCTATGGGGTACAGAAGCCATCGTCCCACGAGGGTACCGCTGCTGACCGCACATCAGGGGGTGCAAAGATTAGCATGGGCGCGGGAACATCGCCACTGCACCTTTGACATGTGGGAAAATGTTGCCTGGACTGATGAGTCGAGATTCACGTTGCTACATGCGGATGGCAGGATACGAGTACGGCGCAAACCACATGAAGCGATGGATCCTTCTTGCCAGCAGGGTACTCTTCAAGCTGCAGGGGGTGGCATTCTCGTCTGGGAACCGTTTACGCTAACTGAAATGGGACTCCTAGTATATGTGACATCGTCCCTCACAGGTCATTGTCATCAGGGCGAAAGGTGGTGCTACACGTCACTGCACAGGTATCTCTAATTCAATTGCTAATCAGTGTACATCAAACCTTCGTGAACTGTGGGAGCTTGTTCAGGGGTCGTGGATCCGTATGGCTTCCCAACGCTTCCGGTGTCTTGTCGAGTCCATGTCGAGACGAATCGCCGCCGTCATCAGGGCGAAAGGTGGTGCTACACGTTACTAGACAGGTATCTCTAATTCAATTGCTCTTCAGTGTACATCAAATCTTCGTGAACTGTGGGAGCTTGTTCAGGGGTCGTGGATCCGTATGGCTTCCCAACGCTTCCGACGTCTTGTCGAGTCCATGCCGAGAAGAATCGCCGCCGTCATCAGAGCGAAAGGTGGTGCTACACGTTACTAGACAGGTATCTCTAATTCAATTGCTATTCAGTGTACATCAAATCTTCGTGAACTGTGGGAGCTTTTTCAGGGGTCGTGGATCCGTATGGCTTCCCAACGCTTCCGGTGTCTTGTCGAGTCCATGCCGAGACGAATCGCCGCCGTCATCAGAGCGAAAGGTGGTGCTACACGTTACTAGACAGGTATCTCTAATTCAATTGCTCTTCAGTGTACATCAAATCTTCGTGAACTGTGGGAGCTTGTTCAGGGGTCGTGGATCCGTATGGCTTCCCAACGCTTCCGGTGTCTTGTCGAGTCCATGCCGAGACGAATCGCTGCCGTCATCAGAGCGAAAGGTGGTGCTACACGTTACTAGACAGGTATCTCTAATTCAATTGCTCTTCAGTGTACATCAAATCTTCGTGAACTGTGGGAGCTTGTTCAGGGGTCGTGGATCCGTATGGCTTCCCAACGCTTCCGGTGTCTTGTCGAGTCCATGTCGAGACGAATCGCCGCCGTCATCAGGGCGAAAGGTGGTGCTACACGTTACTAGACAGGTATCTGTAATTCAATTGCTCTTCAGTGTACGTACATAATGAAATTTTTATCTCCTTCCCCTCATATTAAGAATTTATCTCTTTTATACATCTTGATAAAGTATCGTCATATGCTTCAAGAAATAATGTGCGTACATACTGAAATGACCTGTCTTTAATTTTAAAGTAGTGTAATTTAAGCAATTTATTTAGTTCCAGTTTGATGCAAAGCATGTGTACAGGCGGCAAACTGTAAATTAGTCCTATATCATTCGTCCTGACGAAGCCGAGTCAGAAGCTCTGCAAAACTATAGTCGATATACACTGACGGAAAAAAAATCCCAACACCACGAAAAAATAGTTGTAGAGGAATGAAATGGCGGCAATACATTTGTATAGGTAACATATTTAATCGATTAAGGTTTCAAGATCACAGCTTATTGTAAGCGCGAGAAGAGCCATTTTAAATGTGAAATGCTGGTACATTAATAACCGCTGTAACTGCCAGAATGTTGAATGCAAGCACGCAAACGTTCATGCATTGTGTCGTACAGGTGCTGGATGTCAGTTTGTGGGATGGAGTTCCATGCCTGTTGCACTTGGTCGGTCAATACAGGGACGGTTAATGCTGGTTGGGGGTGACGCTGGAGTTGTCGTCCAATGATGTCCCATACGTGCTCGATTGGTGAAAGATCTGGTGATCTAGCAGGCCACGGCAACATGTCGACACTCTGTAGAGCATGTTGGGTTACAACAGCGGTATGCGGGCGAGTGTTATCCTGTTGGAAAACACCCCTGGAATGCTGTTCATGAATCGCAGCACAACAGGTTTAATCACCAGACCGACGTACAACTGTGCCGTCAGGGTGCGTGGGATAAACACGAGAGTGCTCCTGCTGTCATAGGAAATTGCTCCCCAGATCATAACTCCAGGTGTAGGTCCAGTGTGTCTCGGCCGCAGACAGGTTGGTTGCAGGCGCTCACCTGGCCTCCTTCTAACCAACACACGGCCATCACTGACACCCAGGCAGAACCGGCTTTCATCAGAAAACACAACAGATCTCCACTCCGTCCTCCAATGAGCTCTAGCTTGACACCACTGACGTCGCAAACGGCAGGGGTTTGGAGTAAGTGGAATGCACGCTACAGGGCGTCTGGCTCGGAGCTGTCCTTCAAGTAACCGATTTGTAACAGTTCGTTGTGTCAGTGTGGTGGCAACTACAGCTCGAATTGCTGCCGCAGACTCGGTACGATGCGCCACGGCCATACGCCGTACACGGCGGTCTTCCCTCTCAGTAGTGCCACGTGGCCGGCCGGAACCCGGTCTTCTTGAGGCAGTACCTTCCCTTGACCACCGCTGCCAACAATCATGCACAGTGGCTACATTCCTGCCAAGTCGTTCTGCAATATTGCGGAAAGAAAATCCACCTTCTCGTAGCCCTATTACACGACCTCGTTCAAACTCCGTGAGCTGTTGATAATGGCTTCTTCGTCTTCTTAAAGGCATTCTTGACTAACATCAACACCCTACGTCGAATCTCAACGATAACTAACGCTCACGAACGTTACAGCGCGTATTTACAGCAAACCTGCTTTGCATGTTCCGAGGGGCGCTACTAGCGCCAAACGTATGCGCCGAGCGCGAAATTTGCATAGACGTCATCTTACAGATGTACTCTCACCGCCTACCAACTGTCGTTTATCTAACACAACCCCTTCTTGGTGTTGGGATTTTTTTTTCCGTCAGTGTATTTTGATGTAGCTATAGTTCTTCATTTTGTGTGATTTTACTCGCAGCTTTTACGGAATGGTAGTTTATAACGAAGTAAATTTCTCCGTCATTTTTGGTCTACGCCGGGATTCGAACCCGGATCCCCTCATTCCGGAATAAGTCACTCTACCAATTGAGCTACGCGGACTTTTATTCTGATTCCTATCTGCCTTTATGTCGTGTGCGTTCTTCTGGCAGGTACGTCACATCTCCTGGTACGTTACATCATCTCCCCCTTAATATTATTATTATTTTTTTTTTCGAAGTGCTGGAGAAGAGATTCTCTTATTTTTCCTATCTCGCGGTGTGGAAATAACATCACACCAATGCGAAATTTTGAACGGCCGAGTCATCCGGAAAGTTCGGGCGCCATTATAACGAAGTGAATTTCTCCGTCATTTTTGGTCTACGCCGGGATTCGAACCCGAAGCCGCTTATTCCGGAACAAGTCGCTCTACCAACTGAGCTACGCAGACTTTTTATTCTGATTCCTATCTGCCTTTTATGTCGTGTGCGTCCTTCTGGCAGGTACGTCACATCTCCTGGTACGTTACAAGTTATAAATACAGTAAGCAACAGAAGTTCACGATTCTTTTTCGTTGCTTTTTGTAATATATCGTATTTCGTTGAAACGAGTTTTGACCGCATTATGCCCAAAATATACCTCTTTTAACATTTTCAGCACACAGGAAATTCTGTTTGATGCTATATCATCGTTATTTTCCATTTCTAATAGCACAATTTTACGTATTAACATTTCTTCTGTTGATGTACTTTAAATAAGTTACTTACAGTGGACTGTGAGTGTTACTGTTGCAGACAAAGGATTGGGAGTTGCCGTGCTTGAAGTCTCACATCGATATTCAGCTCCATTGTCGTTGTCCACCGCGACGACGGTTATTTCTCCGGACAAAACGTTCCCATTCACGCTCAACTGCATTTCCGAAAGCTAAGAGAAATAAGCCCAAATTTTAACACTATATTGCATATATTATTATTAAAAAAATTCTTTTTCACATAAGTGTGTACATAATGCTTACAAAAATCATATGAGACTCATATCTTGTAAAAATATTTTCATAAAAAGGGCATTAAAATCAAAATTGAACTGATAAATTATGAAATATAGGTGACTGACTTAACATCGTGTGACTTTTTCCTGTTGGGGTACGTAAAGGACAGAGTGTTCGCCCCTCCCCTTCGTTTCGATCTAGCGGAGCTGAAACAGCGTATCACAGCCACTATCACTCCACTTGATTCAGATATCTTACCTCGCGTTCGGGCGGAAATGGATTACCGGCTCGGTGTGCGTCGTGTGACTAAGGGTGCACACATAGCACATCTGTGACCGTCTCTAAAAAACTTGAAACATTCCCCTACAATTCTGTGTGACGTGCTTGCCCCGCAGGACGCAAAAGACATAAAGGCAGATAGCAGCGAGAACGAACGTCTGCGTTGCTCAGTTGGTAGAGCGACTTTTTTTCCGGAATAAGTGGACTCGGGTTCGATTCCCGGCGTGGACCCAACAAATAACGGAAAAATTTACTTTGTTAAAATGGCGCCCGAACTTCCCGGATGACCCGGCCGTTAAAAATCTCGCAATGGTGCGATTTTCTTTCCACACCGCGAGCCAGGAAAAATTAAGAGCAGCGCTTCGAAAAATAAATGTGTGTGACGTTGCATTCCACACACCAGATTGACTGGGAGTTCTCAAGTGCACGTTCTACAGTGGATGGCTGCCTGCAACGATTCATGGTCACGGCTGACCCGTGGACCATGCCCCCGGCCCTCTTTCGGAGGGGGGAGATATGACGTGCCTGCCACACAGGACGCACACGACATAAAAAAGGCAGATAGCAGCGAGAACGAACGTCTGCGTAGCTCAGTTGGTAGAGCGACTTGTTCCGGAATAAGTGCACTCGGGTTCGATCCCCGGCGTTGACCAGAAATGACGGAGAAATTTACTTCGTTATATTTGTTACAGGTCACATAAAATATCTGATATGGTTCTTGATTTATAGTGCGTTGAAACTGTATACTTCTTTATGAATCACCCTGTATTTTTAATATCATCACGTTTGAAGAACAGGTATTTAGCTAGTTGGAATATAAAATTATAGGGAGTCTTCGGGTTACGAAGGTCCGACTTTCGTACAACTCATAGTTACGAACCAACTTCCATAAAGCCTATTGTATTAAAAATTTGAATTATACAGGGTTTCCATAAATGAATTATACAGGCTCAGTATGCTATTAAAAAATACAATGAACAACAACTTACTTTGAATGTCAAAACACATGGTAGCTGTGAAAGTTTTTTTTTTTTAAAGCCAGTAGGTCTGCCCGTGTGTTCCATTGGCTGCTCTCAGAATCGTCTAAACCAGTGGTTTTCAAACTTTTAACTTATGGCCCCCCTGACAAGAGAAAATACTGTTAGTTAGCCCCCCCCCCCGGTTGTTTTCTCTGCGAAAATGGAAGTCATTGTAAGTTTAACGTTTTATTAAGCTCATTTTGTGTTTTTCTACATACATTTTTTTAATTTTTATCTGTAGGAAAGTATGCTGCGCCCCCTTATAAGCCCTTCGCGCCCCCATGGGGGCGCGCCCCTCAGTTTGAGAACCACTGGTCTAAAGGTCCAGTTCCACCCACGTACGTGGCAGAATGTCAGGTGCAACAATTAGGAAGGCTGAAGTATAATGCGTTCTTGGAGCTTAGTGATAGATTGAACCTTTTTTTTTTTTTTTTTTTTTTGCACACACTGTCCTTAATAAAGCCCCAAAGGAAAAAAATCGCATGGGGTAATATCAGGTGAACAGGGTGGCCATGTAGTCGGACCCCCCCCCATACGTGCAATCCAACGCCTTGGAAAATGGAGGTTTAAAGATCTGCGTACATCCAAAGACCAATGTGGCGGCGTCCCGTCTTGCTGGAGAATGATGTCTCGAATATCCTGGAGTTGTGGAATTGCGAATTGTTCAGGTATGTGCCAGTAACGGTTGGTTCAGCGAAGAAAAAGGGACCTACCACTCTGTCTTCCATTAGGCCAGTCCAGACAATGGCTGTCTCACTCGTGAGCTACGACCACATGGGGATTTTCCGTGCCCCAGATTGGGCAGTTATGTTCATTCACTCTGCCACAAACACGGAATGTGGACTCATCGCTGAAACAGATCCCTGAAAGGAGCGTGGGGTCTTCGTCAGGGCGATTAAGCATGTATAACGAAGTAAATTTCTCCGTCATTTTTGGTCCACGCCGGGGATGGAACCCGAGTCCACTCATTCCGGAACAAGTCGCTCTACCAACTGAGCTACGCAGACGTTCGTTCTCGCGGCTATCTGTCTTTATGTCGTGTGCGTCCTGCTTAGCAGGCACGTCACATCTCCACCCCCGAAAGAGGGCCGGGAGCATGGCCCACGGGTCAGCCGTGACCATGAATCGTCGTAAGCAACATCCGCTGAAGAACGTGCACTTGAGAACTCCCAGTCAATCTGGTGTGTGGAATGCAACGTCACACACATTTATTTTTCGAAGCGCTGCTCTTATTTTTCCTGGCTCGCGGTGTGGGAAGAACATCACACCATTGCGAGATCTTCAACGGCCGGGTCATTCGGGAAGTTTCGGCGCCTTTATTACGAAGTAAATTTCTCCGTCAATTTTGGTCCACGCCGGGGATGGAACCCGAGTCCACTCATTCCGGAACAAGTCGCTCTACCAACTGAGCTACGCAGACGTTCGTTCTCGCGGCTATCTGCCTTTATGTAGTGTGCGTCCTGCGGAGCAAGCACGTCACACATGTCTACCGCAAGTGCCTTTCGACGTGGTTGATCATTTGGTCGAAGATTTTGCACTAACCGCACTTTATACGCATGTACGCGAAGACGTTTGTGCAGAATCTTGTGAACCGTTGTTCGCGGTATTTCGAATTCACGAGTGGCGACGAAGACGGACTTGTTTGGGCTCCTTACATAAGTCTTACGCACGCCTTCCACTTTTTCGTCCGAAATGGAAGCTCTCCCAGTGCTTTTGCCTTTCAAAACACTTCCTGTTGCTTTGAATTTATTTACCCATTGTTCGATGCTCTTTCGTGTAGGCACCTGTCTCTTGTACTCGGTTCTGAACTTACGCTGAACTGTTGTTAGAGATGTTGACTAAGCAAACCAAAACACACACGCTGCTTTCTCTATTGGTGAAGCCATGTCTGTTGTATTCCATGTTTGACAAGGTTTTTCATTACATGAGACATCTGGCGCCATCTATCTTCTGAATTAACAAATTGTGACACTAGGCACGTCTCTTGACGTTTAAGGTAAGTTCTTTTGTATCTTATCTTTTTTAACAGCATACTAAATTTGTATACTTCATTTATAGACACTCCGTTCAATGGTTCGCAATAACAAAGAGGCTTTACTATGCGACGAACATGAATACATTGCATGTTTACAGCGGTTCGTCGGCTCACAGGCCAGAGGTTGTACACAGAGTTCGTTCTTTTCAGTCGCACCACGTTGCTGTTAGCCGTGTCTCGTCTGTGTGTGTGTGTGTGTTTACTATATTTCACTTAAATTTTTATTTAGCCTCGTTACCATGGTGCCAAAGAGTAAATGTGATGCAAGTGATGGTGATGCATCAAAGAAAAGGTAAACGTTCACAAAGTAGAATTAATAATAGAGCGATCAAAAAAAGGGGAAACGATATGTAGATTGGAAACATTTGCATTATTATTATTTTTAGCACGTCTTTTATATATATATATATATAAAAAAGATGGTGGTTCTGTTATCGGTTTGTCCGTCCGTCCATCTGTCGACACCATATTTCTACAACTATTAGCCCAACATAAAAACTTATTTTGGCATTGGGAAGCTTGAATTATGGAAAGGATGATCGTTTATTTCGTTTTTTTTTGATGTACAATTTTGCTACTAGAGGGCGCAAATGCAGGTGATATAGAATTCAAAAAAAAAAAAAAAAACATTTTATTACATATACACTGGCGAAAAGTGAAAAAAGAACACCAAGAAGGAAACGTCTGATACTAACGAAATTTATACAGCATAATAACGGAATACAGAGGATAACGTGATCAAAACATTATGGCAAAATACAGCTATATTTGCTGGTAAACTGAAAAATAACATTTCCATGTAACATGGTTAGTACGAGGTTGAACCGCCATGAACTGCGTCACACTGTGCAATTCTGGCATGGAGTCTGTCGTACAGATGTTGGATGTAAGTTTGGGGTATTGAGTTCCAAGCATCCTCAACCTGGACGCCTCAATCGGGGATGGTCGTGGCTGGAAAGTGAAAAAAGAACACCAAGAAGGAGACGTCTGATACCAACGAAATTTATACAGCATAATAACCGAATACAGAGGATAACGTGATCAAAACATTATGGCAAAATACAGCTGCATTTTCTGGTAAACTGAAAAATAACATTTCCATGTAACATGGTTAGTACGAGGTTGAACCGCCATGAACTGCGTCACACTGTGCAATTCTGGCATGGAGTCTGTCGTACAGATCTTGGATGTAAGTTTGGGGTATTGAGTTCCAAGCATCCTCAACCTGGACGCCTCAATCGGGGATGGTCGTGGCTGGAAAGTGAAAAAAGAACACCAAGAAAGAGACGCCTGATACCAACGAAATTTATACAGCATAATAACGGAATACAGAGGATAACGTGATCAAAACATTATGGCAAAATACAGCTGTATTTGCTGGTAAACTGAAAAATAACATTTCCATGTAACATGGTTAGTACGAGGTTGAACCGCCATGAACTGCGTCACACTGTGCAATTCTGGCATGGAGTCTGTCGTACAGATGTTGGATGTAAGTTTGGGGTATTGAGTTCCAAGCATCCTCAACCTGGACGCCTCAATCGGGGATGGTCGTGGCTGGAAAGTGAAAAAAGAACACCAAGAAGGAGACGTCTGATACCAACGAAATTTATACAGCATAATAACGGAATACAGAGGATAACGTGATCAAAACATTATGGCAAAATACAGCTGTATTTGCTGGTAAACTGAAAAATAACATTTCCATGTAACATGGTTAGTACGAGGTTGAACCGCCATGAACTGCGTCACACTGTGCAATTCTGGCATGGAGTCTGTCGTACAGATGTTGGATGTAAGTTTGGGGTATTGAGTTCCAAGCATCCTCAACCTGGACGCCTCAATCGGGGATGGTCGTGGCTGGAAAGTGAAAAAAGAACACCAAGAAGGAGACGTCTGATACCAACGAAATTTATACAGCATAATAACCGAATACAGAGGATAACGTGATCAAAACATTATGGCAAAATACAGCTGCATTTTCTGGTAAACTGAAAAATAACATTTCCATGTAACATGGTTAGTACGAGGTTGAACCGCCATGAACTGCGTCACACTGTGCAATTCTGGCATGGAGTCTGTCGTACAGATCTTGGATGTAAGTTTGGGGTATTGAGTTCCAAGCATCCTCAACCTGGACGCCTCAATCGGGGATGGTCGTGGCTGGAAAGTGAAAAAAGAACACCAAGAAAGAGACGCCTGATACCAACGAAATTTATACAGCATAATAACGGAATACAGAGGATAACGTGATCAAAACATTATGGCAAAATACAGCTGTATTTGCTGGTAAACTGAAAAATAACATTTCCATGTAACATGGTTAGTACGAGGTTGAACCGCCATGAGCTGCGTCACACTGTGCAATTATTCTGGCATGGAGTCTGTCGTACAGATGTTGGATGTAAGTTTGGGATATTGAGTTCCAAGCATCCTCAACCTGGACACGTAAATCGGGGATGGTCGTGGCTGGAAAGTGAAAAAAGAACACCAAGAAGGAGACGTCTGATACCAACGAAATTTATACAGCATAATAACGGAATACAGAGGATAACGTGATCAAAACATTATGGCAAAATACAGCTGCATTTTCTGGTAAACTGAAAAATAACATTTCCATGTAACATGGTTAGTACGAGGTTGAACCGCCATGAACTGCGTCACACTGTGCAATTCTGGCATGGAGTCTGTCGTACAGATCTTGGATGTAAGTTTGGGGTATTGAGTTCCAAGCATCCTCAACCTGGACGCCTCAATCGGGGATGGTCGTGGCTGGAAAGTGAAAAAAGAACACCAAGAAAGAGACGTCTGATACCAACGAAATTTATACAGCATAATAACGGAATACAGAGGATAACGTGATCAAAACATTATGGCAAAATACAGCTGTATTTGCTGGTAAACTGAAAAATAACATTTCCATGTAACATGGTTAGTACGAGGTTGAACCGCCATGAACTGCGTCACACTGTGCAATTCTGGCATGGAGTCTGTCGTACAGATGTTGGATGTAAGTTTGGGGTATTGAGTTCCAAGCATCCTCAACCTGGACGCGTAAATAGGGGATGGTCGTGGCTGGCCGCGGAGACCGGATAAGTCGTTGTCCCATAAAATCCCACACGTGCTCAATGGGGGGCAAATCCGGTGGCCATGGAAGTTGTCTCATACCATGAAGTGCATGTTGCGTTGCACGTGCCGTGTGTGGGCGTGCGTCATCTTGTTGGAAAACACCATGATGGACCGACCTTACAAATGGCACAACAACGGGCTGAATGATGTTGTTGATGTAGGAGGTGCTGTTTAACGTACCCGGTACAAACACTAGTTGTGTACGGGGGTGATAGCTGATCGCTCCCCACACCAGGAGACCAGGTGTAGGCCCTGTGTGTTGCTGGCGGATGCAAGAAGGGGGAGACTCTGACCTGTGCGTCTGCGAACACGCATACCACCATCGGAGGCTCCCAAGCAGAATCTGCTTTCATCGCTGAACACGACAGATCGCCATTGCGTTCTCCAGTGCAGACGTTGCAGCACTGAGACGTTCCTGACGGTGGGCTGGAGTCAGAGGTACACATGCCAGAGGCACACGTGCACGTAGTCCTGCATCCAGTAGACGGTTGCGGATTGTTCGCGCAGTCACCTCAGGTGCAACGGCAGCTCGGATTTGCGTCGCAGTGGATGTTCTGCTTGACAACGCCGCTCTTCTTATGCGTCGATCGGTCCGCTCATCAGTCCGTCTGTGACTCCAAGGTTCCACGTCTTCTCGTGTGGGAATGTTCCTCGGACCATCTACGCCACCATCGTACCACCACCGATACTTCCCGTCCAATACGACGATACGACCACCCGGTCTCGCCGAGTCCGACTAGACGACCTCGCTCAAAGTCCGATAACTGCTGAAATCGTACACGCCTTCCATGTCCAGGTATTGCAGCTTCTTCAGGGTCTTCGCACGTGTCCGTACGCCGACGACTGATTACATTCACTTCGCCGTACTCCTTAAATACCACCGACGATAATTTGCATATTATGCCGTGCTGTGTCGTAAGCGCTCACCTGTTGGTCCCGAAATTAACATCACACCTACGTAAACTCGACCCCATTAACATATGTAAATTTCATGATAGTCCGCCAAGTCCTTCTTGGTGTTCTTTTTTCACTTTCCGCCAGTGTATAAATATTGATAAAGATTCTTTTTTTTTTCGCTTGTGGATTTTATAGATTTCTTCACGGTTAAATTTTTTACCGTGGCCATACAGGCACATTTCTCTGGCCGCCTATTGAGAACCACTAACCTAAAGTTTTAACATTGCGTGACGAAATTTTTGTGGTACTTACCTCTTTGTCTCCTTTGTACCATTTCATTTCGGGCAAAGGATTCCCTCCGTGAGAGACACACGTAAGCCTTTGAAGACTGCCAGCCCGAATTGGAGAGCCTTCCAGGTAACCAAATATGGCCGGAGAATCTGGAGCATCTGTAACGAAACAAATATTGAGCCGACAGTCATGTCATGCATTGGAGATACGTTTGCACAAATGTTAAAGAATGGCTTTCAAAAGTACTGCAAATAAGTGCACTAGTTTCAATAATTTAAGGAACAAAGTGGAATTTTTAAAATGTCTCAAAGACTATAAGGAGCATGAGATATTAAACAAGAAAGATGACACCGAATTTTCGGGTGTAATAAGAGCACGTCTTTTGAATCCGTTCTGTGGCAAATTAAATTTAGCCGCTCCGGTGGCGCAGTGGTCTAAGCGATGGCCTCTGACCATTCATCCGAAAGGGGTCCGGGTTCGAATCCCTGTGAGGCATGGATGTTGTGTTTGTCTTACGACACTGGCTCTCTCCCTTCCCTGGAACCTGTGGCCCTAAATTAGGGACGCGCGACTGATTATAGCCCATTGAGTTGCTCACGGTGGTCGTTAAACCACCAATAAAAAAAAAAATTATCAAAGCTATTCAAAGTCAATGGAACTGGTATGAAAAACAATAGTATCTGACGGAAGAAAGAAGTTTTTCAATCTGGTTTTTAACCCTTATAGCCGCCCCGGTGGCGCAGTGGTCTAAAGCGTTGGCCACTGATCATTCGTCCGGAAGGAGTCCGGGTTCGAATCACGGTCAGGCATGGATGTTGTGTTTGTCTTACGGCACTGGCTCTCTCCCTTCCCTGGAATCAGTGACCCTAAATTAGGGACGGGCGACTGCTTATAGCCCATTGAGTTGCTCACGGTGGTCGTTAAACCTCCAACAAAAAAAACAAAACAAAAAAACCCCCAGAGATATCGACAAAAATAAGATGTGACTTTACGCCCCCTGGTGGGAAAACCATGCATTATTTTAGGAAGAGAGTATTCTCAAAAGGATTTTCCATATGAGCGGTATCGGTCCAAGAAAAAAAAAATTTAGTCGAGTTTTCAGGAGCCCAGATTTTGCTACAAATACATCAGAAGCAGAAATTAACACTTATGCCCCCTGGTGGCCAAACTATTATTTACCAAACTATAGAAGTTATGTGAAAAATATTTTCCATCAGGTCTTGTATGCGATACAGGAAGAATTTTTCAAATCGGAGCTTTAGGAGCAGAAATAACCCAGAAAACGCAATTCACCTTTGTGCCCCCTAGCGGAAAGTCTATGATTTACTTGTAAATTTTGAATTTATAGGGAAAACATTTCGCATCGGAAACACCATCCAACAAAGAAAGAATTCCGGTGGCGCAGTGGTCTACGGCGCTGGCCTCTGATCATTCGTCCGTAAGGGGTCCGGGTTCGAATCCCGGTGAGACATGGATGTTGTGTTTGTCTTACGGCACTGGCTCTCTCCCTTCCCTGGAACCAGTGACCCTAAATTAGGGACGGGCGACTGCTTATAGCCCATTGAGTTGCTCACGGTGGTCGTTAAACCTCCAATTAAAAGAAAAAAAAAAAAAAAAAGAAAGAATTTTCAAATCGTACTCTTAGAAGTAGAGATATTGACAAAAATAAGATATACATCTACCCCCCCTCCTGGCGTAGAAACCATGCATTTCTTCAAGAAGAAAATTTTCCTAAAAGGTTTGTCGACATGAGTAGTATCGGTGAACAAACGACTTTTTTTTCAATCGAGATTTTAGAAGCTCATATTTTCCTGCAAATACATCAGAATAGGAAATTGAGATTTACGCCACCTGGTGGCCAAACCATTTTTTTCAAAAATTAGAAATTCTGTGCAAAGGATTTCCTACCAGGAGCTGTATCCTGTGCAGACATAATTTTTCAAATCGGAGATTTAGAAGCAGAGCTATAGGGAGGAAAGCAATTTACCATTACGCCCTCTAGCGCAAAGTCTACGAATTGATTGAAAATTTTGAAATTATATGAAAAACATGTCACACTGGAACCACTATCCAACAAAGAAGGAATTTTTCGAATCGGACTTCTAGAAGTAGAGATATTGACGAAAATAAAATATACATCTACGCCCCTGGCGGAGAAACTGTGGAATTTTTTAAGAAGAAAATATTCCGAAAATGTTTATCGATGGGAGTGGCATCAGTCCACGAAAGAATTTTTTCAATCGATATTTTAGAAGCTCAGATTTTATATCAAATGCATCAGAGGCAAAAATGAACGCTTATGCCCACTGGTGGCCAAAGTATTCTTTACCAAAAATTTGAAATTATATGCAAAATATTTTTCATCAGGAGATGTACCCGCTGAAGAAAAATGTTTTCAAATCGGAGCTTTAGAAAAAGAGTTATCGGGAAAAATGTAATTTACTTTTACTCCCCCTAGCGGAAAATCTATGCGTAATTTGAAAAAGTAACTATATCTAAAATACTCTCCGATATAAATGGAATCGTAAGATTGAAGCATTTTTTCAATCGGATGTTTAGAAGCAAATTGGTTGAAAAAAAACGTATTTTTGAATTCGACATCATCTGCATTTACGCCCCCTAGCGGCGAAATTGTACATCGTAAAAAATAAACGAAATAAAGGATCATCTTTCGCATATTTCAAGCTTCAAAATGCGAAAAGAATTTTTCAAATCGGACTAATAGTTGCAGAGATATCGTGGTGACGGACGGACGGACGGACAAACCGGTAACATCTTTTTTACAAAAGACGTGCTAAAAAAGAATAAGTTTATATGATCTTTCGTATTATAACAGGGTTATACCGAAAGTCATGCAAAAGTGGGCGTAACTTTTTTATTAACTGACAAAGGACGTTCAAATTTGCACACGTTGATAGAGTATCTCTTCCTCTATACAAAGGTGATCTCTATCGCAAGCGATGTAATAATCTCTATCGATGTAATAATTTCAAATTAATCTCTATCGCAAGCGATACATTTGCGCCATCGTTGAACCCAACTATCGAATCCTCTTTGAAAAAATTCAAGTATGGACTGTTGTATCCACTTCCTCACAGCCATTTTCATCTCGTCTGTGTCATCAAATCCTTGTCCCCGGATATTGTCCTTCATTAGACCAAACAGGTGGAAGTCTGACGGCGCCAGATCTGGGCTGTACGGTGGATAGGGGACCACTGAACAACCTAATTTGCTGATCACCTGATTTGTTAAAAAAGAAGTGTGGTTTCGCATTGTCATGGTAAAAGTTGATCCTTTTCAGATTCTTGTTCGGTATCTTCCTCCTTACTGCTTCTCCAAGCTTCTTAAGTATCTCAATGTACCACTCGTTCGTTACGGTACGGCCACCTTCTAGAAAATCAAGGATAATGACACCCCTGTCATCCCAAGGAACAATCGCCATGACTTTCTGTGTTGATTGGTGGCTCTTGAACTCCATAGGCCTTGGTGAAGAGGTGTAACGCCATCCCATGGATTGATTCTTCGTTTCCAGATCGTAAAGATACGCCCACGTTTCATCCACTGTCACCATATTTAATTCAAAATGTGTCTTCATTGACTTCGAACGCTTTCTGCAGATCGGGACAGACTTCCACCTTTCTCTCCTTCAAATGGGTGTCCAGTTTGTTCCGAGCTACCCACTTAGAACAAACTTTCTAATATGCTCAACATCTTCCACCATCTTCTGTATGGCATTGTGACCACATTCCAGTTGTGCAACAAGCTCACAGATTGTGACTCATCTCTTCGTGCGAATCAGTTCATCAACGCAACATGCACTTCATGGTGTGAGACAACTTCCATGGCCACCAGATTTGTCCCCCATTGAGCACGTGTGGGATTTTATGGGACAACGACTTATTCGGTCTCCACGGCCAGCCACGACCATCCCCGATTTACGCGTCCAGGTTGATGATGCTTGGAACTCAATACCCCAAACTTACATCCAACATCTGTACGACAGACTTCATGCCAGAATTGCACAGTGTGACGCAGTTCATGGCGGTTCAACCTCGTACTAACCATGTTACATGGAAATGTTATTTTTCAGTTTACCAGCAAATACAGCTGTATTTTGCCATAATGTTTTGATCACGTTATCCTCTGTATTCCGTTATTATGCTGTATAAATTTCGTTGGTATCAGACGTCTCCTTCTTGGTGTTCTTTTTCACTTTCCAGCCACGACCATCCCCGATTGAGGCGTCCAGGTTGAGGATGCTTGGAACTCAATACCCCAAACTTACATCCAACATCTGTACGACAGACTCCATGCCAGAATTGCACAGTGTGACGCAGTTCATGGCGGTTCAACCTCGTACTAACCATGTTACATGGAAATGTTATTTTTCAGTTTACCAGCAAATACAGCTGTATTTTGCCATAATGTTTTGATCACGTTATCCTCTGTATTCCGTTATTATGCTGTATAAATTTCGTTGGTATCAGACGTCTCCTTCTTGGTGTTCTTTTTTCACTTTCCAGCCACGACCATCCCCGATTGAGGCGTCCAGGTTGAGGATGCTTGGAACTCAATACCCCAAACTTACATCCAACATCTGTACGACAGACTCCATGCCAGAATTGCACAGTGTGACGCAGTTCATGGCGGTTCAACCTCGTACTAACCATGTTACATGGAAATGTTATTTTTCAGTTTACACCAGCAAATACAGCTGTATTTTGCCATAATGTTTTGATCACGTTATCCTCTGTATTCCGTTATTATGCTGTATAAATTTCGTTGGTATCAGACGTCTCCTTCTTGGTGTTCTTTTTTCACTTTCCAGCCACGACCATCCCCGATTGAGGCGTCCAGGTTGAGGATGCTTGGAACTCAATACCCCAAACTTACATCCAACATCTGTACGACAGACTTCATGCCAGAATTGCACAGTGTGACGCAGTTCATGGCGGTTCAACCTCGTACTAACCATGTTACATGGAAATGTTATTTTTCAGTTTACCAGCAAATACAGCTGTATTTTGCCATAATGTTTTGATCACGTTATCCTCTGTATTCCGTTATTATGCTGTATAAATTTCGTTGGTATTAGACGTCTCCTTCTTGGTGTTCTTTTTTCACTTTCCAGCCACGACCATCCCCGATTGAGGCGTCCAGGTTGAGGATGCTTGGAACTCAATACCCCAAACTTACATCCAACATCTGTACGACAGACTCCATGCCAGAATTGCACAGTGTGACGCAGTTCATGGCGGTTCAACCTCGTACTAACCATGTTACATGGAAATGTTATTTTTCAGTTTACCAGCAAATACAGCTGTATTTTGCCATAATGTTTTGATCACGTTATCCTCTGTATTCCGTTATTATGCTGTATAAATTTCGTTGGTATCAGACGTCTCCTTCTTGGTGTTCTTTTTTCACTTTCCAGCCACGACCATCCCCGATTGAGGCGTCCAGGTTGAGGATGCTTGGAACTCAATACCCCAAACTTACATCCAACATCTGTACGACAGACTCCATGCCAGAATTGCCCAGTGTGACGCAGTTCATGGCGGTTCAACCTCGTACTAACCATGTTACATGGAAATGTTATTTTTCAGTTTACCAGCAAATACAGCTGTATTTTGCCATAATGTTTTGATCAGGTTATCCTCTGTATTCCGTTATCATGATGTATAAATTTCGTTGGTATCAGACGTCTCCTTCTTGATGTTCTTTTTTCACTTTCCGCCAGTGTACATTGGTACGGTGTCGGTCCACCTTTGGCCTTAATGCATGCACTGACCCTTCGAGACAAGCTTTCAACAAGGTTTTGGAACACAGAGATAGGTATGCGCTTCCATTTTGTACATAATGCTGCCGCGAACTGTTGCTTAGTAGTAGACCTTGGTTTCATACTTCTTATGCGGCGCTCTAATTCATCCCATATGTGCTCTATGGGATTAAGATCAGGGCTCTGTGCTGGCCAGTCCACACACGATAACGAATTATCGTCAAATCACGTTGTAACAGTCCTTGCTTTATGGCTCGGTGCGTTGGTACCAACAAGGTTCGGCTCCATAGTATTACCGCATATTTGGTAGGGTGTGATTTTCCAGAATATCGAGGTAGACGTGCTGTTTAACAGGTTTATCCACATTAACCAATAGCCGGGACCATACCACGAAAAACACCCCTACACGAGTACACTGCCAGCTCCGAACTTGAGCTTAGGAACACTACACTGTGGTAAATAGAGTTCCCTCGGCTACCGCCATACCCACACAACGCCATCAGACTGATGGATGGTGTATCGGAATTCATCAGTCCATAGGACCCGTTTCCATTGATCTACGGTCCACGATAAACGTTCTTTACACCATGCTAAACGACGAGTAGCATTCCGAGTGGAGATGAAAGGCTTATGAGCAGTCGCACGTCCACGGTAACCCATGGAATGAAGTTATCTGCGAATGGTACGTGTACATACCGAGGTTCCAGCACTTTACTTCGTTGTATTAGGTGCACAAATAAGTTTTAAAGAGTTTTAAGACAATGCAACAGGTACACTGCTGGCCACCCAAAATGCAACACCAAGAAGGTCACGAGAGAACAAAGCGAGATTTACTGGACACATAACAACAGATACAAAGATGAAACGATTGAGCTTACAGGCCCGTGCGACTTGCGGAACACGCAGACATCAATAGTTCGTGTCGTCCCCATGGCTGGCAATAACGGCCGCTACACGCCGCGGCATCGAACGAAAGAGGCTTTGAATGTGGGCTTGGGGTATGTCGGTCCAGGCTGCTTCCACACGTTGCCACAGTTCATCACGGGTGGTGCTTGCCGTGCCACTCGGTTGCCGATCAGCGACCAGACGTGTTCGATGGGCGACATATCGGGAGAACAAGCGGGCTACGGCAGCAGTGACGCCTGGTGTGCCATGAAGAATTGATGTACGATGCGTGCCACGTGCGGGCGCGCATTGTTACTGTTGAAACGTGGCCGCTGGCAGGTCCTGCAAGTAAGGGAGGACTACAGGCTCCAAAACGGCCGAGATGTAGTGATGGCTGTTAAGTGTACCGGCGATGCGTACCAGAGGGGTGCAGGTGTCATATCCAGTTGCGCCCCAAACTATAACGCCAGGTGACGGACCGGTATAGCGATGCATAATGCAGGCGTCACACAGTCTCTCTCCGCGGTGCCGCCACACGCGGATCCGACCATCGTGGTGTTCCAGGCAGAAGCGGGATTCGTCGGAGAAGACAATGACGGGCCATTCCGTAGTCCAGGTGCAGCGTTCAATGGCCCATTGCCACCGCACTCGCCGGTGGTGTAAGGTCAATGGTAATCGCAGCAATGGGCGCCGTGCGACAAGTCCCCGCTCCTACAGACGACGTCGAACGGTACTTGCTAACACAGGGTGTTACGCCACACACCCTAATTCCTCCGCTAACGTTCGTGATGTAGCGGTGAGAGCCGTCCATGCCTGCAACACAACATGCCGGTCCTCTGGTTCGGTGGTGTGCCGCGGCTGCGGCAATCGCTCACATCGATCTGTCCATCCCTCCTGCACCCACCGAATCCATACTCGCCTCACTGTGGATGGATGCCGTCCCACACGGGCGCCGATGTCTCAGTACGATAAACCGCTGTCGCGATAAGCCTCTATTCGACCTCTGTCGAACTCCGAAATGTACTGGGATGACTGCCGTATTATGCGGCGAGGCATCAGAAAGCTTCCCACGCACAGTTCCGGCAGCAGAACACACTTCCACTACCTACACCCCGGCTTTTGTGCACCCTTCTTATAGTGCTTCTCGGTGGCGCGCCGGGCGCACATGATTTGCATATGCCCTGCAATGCTAATCGTTTGCATGTCCTCTCGCGGTCGATGCATGCTGCGCATTTCAGGCCAATCGGACGCTTCCTTCTTGGTGTTGCATTTTGGGTGGCCAGCAGTGTAATTTGAGAGAAAAGAACAATAACTTTAAAAATCAAAATATGCGCCGTCATTATCTATCACCTTCCGTCATCGGTCGGGTAGCTGATGGATTCCAGCCATGAAGAATACTTCGTCGTGCGACGCGATGAAGTCGTCAACCCATTTGTGCACTTCGTCACATGTCCGGAACCGTAGAGCAGACAAACCATGTTGCATCGATCGGTACAAATGATAGTATGAAGGGACTATGTCAGGACTATACGCCGGGTGCTGCAAAACTTCCTAGTCAAGCGCCAATAACGTTTCCTTGACCGATTTTGCGACATGCAGCTAGCGTTGTCATGCAGTTATTTCACGGGACGCAATCCTTTGTCTGTGAATGGACGTTTCCGACAGATTTCCTAGTTCAATCGCAGCAATTGTTGCTTGTAGCGATCAGCAGTAACAGTTTGGCCCTGTTCCAATAGTTCATAATAGAGCACACTCTTCATATTCCACCAGGTGCACAACAGAACTTTCTTGGAGTGAATATTGCGTTTCGGTGGCGACGTCGTTGCTTCACCAGAGTATTTCCAGAGTTTTTTGCGTTTGGGATTGTTGTACCATATCCACTTTTCATCACCCGTGACGATTTTCCACTGGAAACACTTTCTGTGTTGTTTATTCAACAGATTCAAACAGTTCATGACACGCTCATTCTTGTTCCTCTGGCTCAGGTTAAGTGGAACTCATTTTCCTTCCTTCTGAATCTTTCCCGTTGCGCGTATACGATTGGAAATGGTTTCTTGAGTTACCCCCAGTTGTTCAGCTAGTTTTGTTTTAGTTTGAGACGAATCTTCATCCAGAAATGCTTGCAGTTCCTCATGTGCGTAGCTGGGCGCCGCTACGTTCTCCATCGCCAACATCAAAATGACCCGCTTTAAACCGCCTAAACCAAACCTCATAGGTGCTTTTCGATACAATATTCTCCCCCAGAACAGAACAGATCGATGCAGATGCTTCTGCAGCACTTTTTCCTTGATGAAATTCGTAACGAATGCAGTGTCGAATAAATGCAGTATCGCTTGCCATCCTTGATCTACCGATGTGCAAGTGCGTTTGACTGTTGGGCAAACTTCTGTGTCACGTTTTATACTCTGGACCAGTTACGGTCACATGACAACAATGCGAGGGAATGTCGGATATGTAAATTAGCAGTATACGTCACACAAAAACGCTTTTAAACTTATTTGTACACCTAATACACTGAGGTCTTGGGCAGTGCTCCGTCGATTCGCTGTAACGACTCTTCTGAAGCTTCGACGTCCTCTAATGCTGACTTACTTTGGTCTGCCGGTACATTTTGCTGCTTCAGACGCGCCATGTGTTTTCCACTTTTTCAGTACATCCAAAACTTGGTTATGTTTAAACGCCTCTCGGTTTCTCTTATGGACAACCCACTAATACAATATCTACCAACAAGTAATTGGACACCCCTGCAATCGACGATATCTGCGGTCTTTATACATGTCACGGCCGCCGCCGTTAAATATCGTGTGGGAAACGACAACGCAACCAGTCGCATGCAAGATGCCACGCAGTTCGGAGCTCTCTGATTTCGAGAAACGTGTAATCGTCGGGTATCACAGAAATGGACGATGACATATCCAGCTAGTTGAAGTACCCAAAATCAACAGTGGGGTACGTGGTGGGCAAGTGGAAGACGAGAGGTGACTGTGGGAATGTGCCCCGACCCGGCAGACCCTCAAAACTGGGAGTTAGAAACCGACGGGTGCTGGCCAGAGAAATTTGGAAGAACCGCTCCAAATCGATGGGCCACATCCGCGAGGAGTTTCAACAGGCATAAGGGAGTGTGCTTTCGACGAATACCATCCGTAAGGAAGCCCATCTGCTCGGTTATCATGGACCCACAAGCCTTTGATCACCAAGTCCAATAGCGCTGCTCGGCTAACGTGGTGCAAAGAACGTCGACAGTGGACCGTTGAACAGTGGAAACAGGTTATCTGGAGCGACGAATCAAGGTTCACCCTCTACCGTTCGGATGGCAGGGTCTGGGTTTGGCGTCTGCCTGGAGAACGCCTCATGCCGGAATGTTTTGTGTCAACTGTGAAGTTCCGCGGCGGTGGAATTATGCTATGGGGGTGTTTCTCCTGGTATGGCACGGGACTCTTGGTCGCAATTCCTGGTAGACTCAACGCCGAGACCTACTGCACCATTTTGGATGACCATGCGCTTCCTACGTTGTGGCAGTTTTACGGGGTGGACCCATGTTACTTTCAGGATGACAATGCCCCCTGTCATGTTGCGAGGTCCACCATGGCTTGGTATGGTAACAATGGGGTTAATCGAATGGACTTGCCTGCGCAGAGCCCGGATCTTAACCCTATCGAGCACCTCTAGGACGAGCAGGAGCGTCGACTTAAAGGGTGCCCCCACCGTCAGAAATCGGTGAAGGAACACCGTCAGAAATTGGTGAAGAAATCGGTGAAGGGCATGTCTTCTCCAAGCCGAGTGGAAGAAAATACCGCTAGCCGTCGTACACCCCGCACGGGGATAACTGGTTTTCCAGTTATTTGGGGAGCGGCGCCCCCACGGCCCGAGCTGACCTTGTGACTGGTCAACATCTGCTGTCATGCCACCGCTTTTTTCTTATTTTGGTGCTGTTGGTGTTTGCAGGGACGGCTGTTCATCCAGCTGTTGGGGAGTCGCGGCCCCACGATCCCGAGCTGGTCTTGTGTCTCGCTTTTTCGTTTTTCTTTATTTTCTCCACTAGCTAGTTGCCCGTGTTGTATTCTCTACCTAATCGCTACCACGTTATGTACTAACACCCCGGTCTTGTGGTTTTGTTACCCTCCACCACTAACTGATTTATATTAACCGCTCAGTTCGTAGGTTACTGAGATTCCGTTTAGGTTCCCTGCCAGGATTTGTCTTCTTTGGATTTCTTTTTTTCCCTTTTAGCTGGTTTGGGTGCTAGACCTACCTGCATGTTTGCCGCGTGCGGAGACCCGTGAGGCGGAAATGGGATGTCTGGCGGCTGAGGTCGCAGGAGACCGGATAAGTGCCTCCTGTGTACCAACACTCCTCTTCGACCCCGGCTTCGCTGTAAACGGGAGGCTAGAGCCTAACCCACCTCTGGTCAGAAGTCTTGTACCAAGTTGTGTGCAGGGCTTTAGCGGCTTTTTTGTCGTATGGCACGGCAGGGTGAGCCCGGGGGCTGTGGGATCATGCCAAAGGCGTTGGCATGACGGTACCCGGAGACCGAAGTGTCCGCCGAGTGCGTGTGATCACAGCCAACGGACTATATTTGCAACTAAGCTCTAGAACTGTGTCTTGCGTCATGTATTTGGCTTGCGGACCTCCAGTTCTCCCCTGTTGGGCTCGATTGTGGGCGGAGTACGTTGCAGATGAATTCTTTCTTACTCCCATGGGGAAACATAAACCCTCCTCAAAATTTAAAAAACAACAGGATATGGTGATTGATCAGGCGCCAAATTTGCCTCAACCACGTCCAACACATAACACACTGAAGAGAACTTTCGTTGAAAAACGACATCACAGCGACGTATCTTTAGATCCAGGTGTTGAGCCGTCAGCTCAGAAACGTCGCATTACACTTGCAGATTCGATTCCTCATGCTACTTTTCTCGTCATTTCTTCTACTGACCAGACGTTGCGACTTTCCTCAAAGTCTCCTTTTTTCATCTCGAAGGCACTTGCGGGTGTTGCTGGCTCTTTGAAGTCAGTGAAGAAGCTACGCTCTGGAGACCTGCTTGTGGAAACTTGCACTCTCTCTCAGAGCAAATCTCTTCTGCAGTTGACCAGACTTCAGGATATTCCAGTTCAAGTGACGGCACATCCGTATCTCAACACCTCCAAGGGAGTCATTTCTGAGCCCGACTTGTTGGTCTGCGATGAAGATGAACTTGTGTGTGAACTTGCTGATCAGGGTGTCATAGCTGCCAGACGCATGACTTTCAGGCGCGATGGCGCGCTGATCAAATCACGAAATGCTATTTTGACTTTTAACAGCCCGAAGGTACCTACTGAAATAAAGGCTGGTTACTTGTTATGTGCAGTTCGTCCTCATATACCAAATCCTCTACGCTGTTTTAAGTGCCAGAGGTATGGACATTCCCAGCGGTCCTGTAACAGTGTTGCGAGGTGCGCCAATTGTGGATCCCGAGACCACGAAGGGACTGGATGCACTTCAGAGCCCTGCTGTGTTAACTGTGGTGACTCCCACGCTGCTTATGCCAGGTCCTGTTCGAAGTGGAACGACAAGAAGGCCATCCAGCGCCTCAAGACCCTGGAGGGCCTCTTGTACCCTGCTGCCAAGGCCAAGTTGGGTATTCCCAACAACCGACAGCGTACTTTTGCCGCAGTGGTTCAGTCTCTGCCGCAACCTGTGCAGTCCTTTGTTCCGCGCCCTGTAGCTCTCGCCGCACTTGCCAAGCGATCTACAGTTGAACAAGCCACACAGGTGGATTTCACCGAGCTCCAGCTTATTCGACCATCTGAGTCTGCGCCTTCTCTTTTGAAGACGACCGACTCTTCCGGTTCCCAGCAGACAGCCTGCAGGTGCGGAAGACCCGGCCCTCAATCCGCAAAGGTGTGCCGTGTCCATCCACCTGCCGCGGTCCACCTGACCAACATTGCAACTGTCTCGGACTCAGCGAGGTCCCCACCCTCACCCAACATTATAGAGGAACATCGGGGGGAGGAGAGTGACAGTTCGTCCCCAGGCTCACCTAACATTGCAGAGGAACATGAGGGGGAGGATAGTGACAGTTCGTCCTCGCCCTCGGCCAGCATTATCTTGGAGTGTGTGGGGGAGGAGAGTGACTCATCCTTTGTGTAGTTGTGTTCGATTTCGTAATGTGTTTTATCATTCTCATTCCTCAGTTTTACTTAATCGGCTTGTTTCTCACCATTGTACCATGTTTTTCATACTGTTTGTTTCATTGTCTTTTTTGGCCCTTCCTTTGTACTCATGGTTCGGTTTTACTTGGTCAGCCAGATTTTGCGATTTATGCCCCGTTTTTTTTTTTTTGTCTTGTGTCTGGCGCTCTTTGGCCAACCATGGCCCTTGCGCCATTAAAATCTAATAACCAACCAACCAACCAACCTAGCCGTCGTACAACGCCTGGTTGAGAGTTCATTCACCTTCAATAGTTGGTGGAGCCTCCACGAGCGGCGATCACAGCTGCGACCCTCCCAACGCCTGGTTGAGAGGTTTGTTGCTGTAATCGCTGCTCGTGGAGGCTTCACTAACTATTGAAGGTGAGTAAACTTCGTTTTCCTTTGCTATCACAGGTGTCCAATTACTTGTTGGTAATTGGACACCTGTGATAGCAAAAACATCCAAGAATCTTTCCTTTCTCAAAGTCAGTTCTCTCCTGCCGCGACATTTTCACTCAACCTCACAGTGCGATATGATCGCTGTCAGCTGTAGTCTTGTTTTTATTCCATTTGCAGCTGTACCGCGCATCTTAACAAATCTTAACAACGCAGCAGATTTGTTCATTTGCTTTTAAAGGGTTATCTGATGACTTTTGTCAATTTTGACGTATATTTTAAGTTAACTTTCCTTTTTAGTTTCTTTCCCTATGTCAATCTTGATTTTGTTCTCAGTTATACTTCACACTTAACGTGATATCTTTTCTCTCAAACGAATACTGTTGGCAACATAATTGAGGTTGAATGAACGTGACGTAAGCCTGTTATGAGATAAGAACGAGAGATATAAACTACGATACAACAGTTGCTTGTGTGGGTTGTGGAGTGTGATGAAATGTTGGTGGTTGACTTGTGTTATGTAATCTCTATACTATCGTGAAGTGCTATATCTGTGCTGGAGAAATAAAGCATCATTTCCGTAAGTTTGACTTCTCTATAAATGTTTCGTCTGGCCGTTAAGGTTTAATTTAGGAACTATTTCATCGTATGGTTATGTTTTTTAAAATAACGTATCAGTACGAAAAGACATTTACGTTATACAGGGTAATTCATTTAAACCAGTACCTTGCAAAAACCCTACATTTTTGCAAGGGATCGCGCAAGGAACTTCTTCTTTTTTTCAATAGAAGCAGAAACTCCTGGAGAATGAAAACCGCCACCGTGAATAAGATTGTTAACCGTAACTGTAACTCAGCTCGTGATTTGTTTGTTGTTGCGTTGTCATTCACTTGCGTGCATTCGGAAACATGCGGTAATCTGTTCCAGAGCGTGTTTTTTTTAGTGAAATCGTATTGGGTAACCAATTCTGTCATCAAAACGCAACGAGCATTTCGAAGAGAGTTTGGAGTTCGAAAAGTGCCAAACAAGTCAACAATTCTGTCGATGGCAAAAAAACTGGAGCAAACCGGTTCTCTTCTCAGCGGTAGCGCTAGACATCATCACCCTCCGATGCCCCGAAAGCTTGTGGACGATGTTCGGCAACGTTTATTTCAATCTCCGACGAAATCGTTGCGCAGATTAAGCCAACAGACAGGATATTCATACGAAACTTGTCAACGGGCAGCAAAAAAAGCAAATATTCGACCATTTAAAGTGCACGTAATCCATCAGCTGCAGAAACCGGACAAGGGAAAGAGAGTACGTTACTGCAAATGGTTTCAAAATTTTCTTAATTTGCGATCTGATATTCTCTCCATCACATGGTTTACGGATGAAACCTGGTTACATCTGTCAGGCTACGTCAATTCGCAAAACAGCAGATACTGGGCTGCCGGAAACCCACACGTTATGTGTGAAACACCGATGCATTCACAAAAGGTTGGTGTATGGTGTGCGGTTTCGTCTACGCAAATTACTGGCCCCATTTTTTTCTCTGAGACTGTCAACACTAACGTTTATTGCCGCATATTCAATGAATTTGTGGAACAACTTGAATTGACAGAGGGCTACTTTCAGCAGGATGGCGCTACGTGTCACACATCGAAAGTTTCAATGGAACTCATAACCAGCTTCTTTGATGACAGATTAATTTCAAAAAAACATATGGCCTCCCCGATCTCCGGACTTAACTTTTTTTATGGGGTTACTTAAAGGATAGAGTTTACAAAACCCATCCAAAAACATTGGATGCATTGCGTGAAACAATCACGACTGAATTTGGCAATGTTACTGCTCGTACTCTACATGAGACATCACTGAATATGGTGCGGCGTGTTCAACTGTGTTTACAAGAAAATGGAGGACAATTCCAACATTTGCTTTGATAAAATGATTCTCTAATACCACATGTATAATTCTCAACTTACTGTATGATTTTGTTGATATTTATAAAAAAGTTATAAGTAAGTCACATGGTACTGGTTTAAATGGATCACCCTGTACAATGTAGTGTATAATCTTGTCATTCTCTACATACTTCATAGCAGATTTGAAGCACACAGAGATCAGAGTTGGAAACGTGTCCAAAGACCCGAAAGTCACATAATTGGGCCCGACCCCACCTGACACGGATAAATCTGCTTTGAATTATAAATTCGGAACTCAACTTATAATTATAAGCATATACACTGAGGTTCCAAAAGCTATGGGATAGCAGCATGCAAATGTTTAAGTGGCTTTACCGTCGTATAGAGGCTTCGACGCACGTCACGATTTTTATCAGTTGCGAGGTGTAATCCCGTGAGTCAGGTTGAACAACCGCCAGTAGGATTATGACAAGCCGGCGTGAATCATCGGAGTTCGAAGGAGGCATGGTAGTGGGGGCCAGACGGATGGGACATTCAATTTCCGAAGCTGTGCGGACATTCAACATTCCGCGATCCATGATGTCACGTGTGTACCGAGAATACCTCACGGAAGGCATTACCACACACCGTGGGCAGCACAGTAGCCGACCAGTGGTGCTGAATGACCATGGCCAGCTGTTACTGACCAGGATTGTGCGTGCTAACACAAAAGTGACTCTGGTTCAAATAACATCCACATTCACCACAGGAGGTACCAGAGAGTTACCCATCAAGTCAGTGTACTGTAATGTAGCGCCCATGGGGTATAGAAGCAGAAGACCTACCAGAGTGACTTTCATAACACCACTACGTCGGACACAGGGCCTCACCTGTGCGCCTGGACCTACACTGGCGTGCAAAAATTAAGGACGAGACGGTTTTTCGAATGTAACGTCGTAGAGAAATGCTCCACATCGACTCAAATCATACCATAAGATCCCCAAGATGTAAGAATATGGGACAAGTGAGCAAAACCGTCCAAACATGGAATCCAAAGGATACAAAGGCACTTTATTGAAAAGTTAGCTTCGAGCACAACTGGACAGAAGACAGAAACGTCCATGTGACAGGCGGCTGCCAAGAAAAATCCAGTCTTTAGTAGGGGATATGACCACCCCTGACTGCGTTGCAGGATTTACAACGTCTGTCCATGCTGAGGACGAGGTTGTCAAGGAGCTGTTGAGGCATCGCCGCCTATTCCTTTTGTAGCACCAATCGCAGCTGCGGAATTGTTGCTGGCGGCTGGTGACGTGCTGCCAAGCATCTTCCGAGAAGGTCCTACACGTGTTCGATTGGATTTAGGTCCGGGGACCTTGCGGGCCAATCCATGCGTTGAAGATCTTCACTCTTCAACAGCTTTGCGACAGCCACTGCACGATGACGTGTAGCGTTGTCGTCCATGAAGAGGAACTCAGGACCCACAGCACCTCTAAACAAACGCACGTGAGGCAGGAGAACCTGGGTACAATAGCAGACACCAGTGACTGAACCTCCTTGGAAGCAAGCTACCAAGCACGATACCGCCCCAAACCAGAACTCCGCCACCTCCAAATCAAACCGGTCCATTGCGAAGATGTTGGAGGTGTGATTGCGTGTTCCCTGCTCTCTCCAGATGTGTATACGTCCAGAATCGCTCGTCAGACTAAATCGGATCTCATCCGTAAAGAGAACTCGACCCTATTGCTGATGCGTCCAGTTCTTGTTTCCTGGCACCACAGAAACCGCCGTCTCCGATGAGCAGGCGTTAATGGCAAACACCATACTGGTCGTCGTGCAAATAGACAACCTTTGTGCTGCCTCCTGGCCGCAGTGAAACGCGATAACGGACGTCCAGTTGTCTGTTGCATGTGCCTTGCGATTTCTCCCGCTGTCTGCCGTCTGTCTCTTCTCGCTTGTAGGACAAAATATCGGTCGTCCGCCGCCATGGTTGCTCGTGGACGACCACTGCTAAACTCTCGGACAGCTGTTCCTGTCGTTTGAAATGCTCTCCAAGCTCGTGAAACGATGCTGTGAGCGATCCCGAACTCTTCGGCCACACTAGTCACACTTCGACCTTCTTCCAACTTCCCAATGCCGCGACCTCAAGTAAAGTCATCCAGATATCGTCTACTGGATTGCCTTTTGACCATATCACACGGTGGCAGCAACTCGACGTCGTTCAAACCGATGCGCAATAGCTTTCACCGAATTGCTGAGCGTACACCGCCCGTGTGCTTTATAGTATTCCAACACTCCCCCTACATCATGCTACATATATGCGCATGCCCTACCGTACCGGACCCTAGTCTATCTCCTGAGTGGTCTTTCGGTCCGTTCTGCCTTCTCGTTCCGCTGTTATGGTAATTTCTCCACTTCGTCCTTAATTTTTGCACACCAGTGTAGTAATTGGACCCTGGAAGACTGGCAACATGTGGCGTGGTCAGATGAGTCACGCTAACAGTTGTTACGAGCTGATGATAGACCCCATGTGGCCATGGACCCAAGCTGTCAACAAAGAACTGTGCAAGCTGGTTGTGGTTCCTTGCATGTATGGAGTGTATTTACGTGTCACAGTTTGGGCCATCTGGTCTTCGTAAACACGTCATTAACCGGTAATCGCTTTGTTGTTCTGCTGGGTGATCATTTGCAGCCCTTCATGGACTTTATGTACTTCAACAACGATAAGATTTTCCAGGAATACAACGCGCCATGTCATTGGGCCCATGTTCTTCAAAATGGATTCGAAGAGCAGTTCTGACGGATGGGGTGGTCACCACGAACCCAATAGAGCACTTATGGAACGTGGTGGAAAAGTTCATTCGCACCCAAGACCCTGCACCTACAAATAACAGGGAACTGTGGGTTGCTATTCAGACGGCATGGCTCACTCTCTCTCCAGAAGTCTTCCAGCCCCTTGTAGAATCGATGCCACGTCGAGATGCTGCACTTCGCCGGGCTAGAGGAGGCCCTACACGACAGTAGGTGTAGGTACCCCGTGATTTTTAGCACTTCAGTGTATAAATATACCCTGATGTTCCTGGCGGAAGAATTTTGAAGAGTAGAAAATATGCGAAAATTATTCGAACAAAAGCTATGCTAAGGAAAAAGAATGAAAGAGAATTTTTCAAATAGTTTTATCTGGAAGCAAAGGTAACGAGAAAATGTCGCCCCGGTGTCCCAGTGGTATAAGCAATGGCTTCTGATCATTCGTCCGGAAGGGGTCCGGGTTCGAATCCCGGTGAGGCATGGATGTTGTGTTTGTCTTACGGCCCTGGCTCTCCCCCTTCCCTGGAACAAGTGGCACTAAATTAGGGTTGGGAGACTGCTTATAATCCATTGAGTTGCTCACGGTGGTCCTTAAACCTCCAATCAAAAAAAAAAAAAAAAAAATAAGAAAAGTGACATCGAATTTTTGGGTGTAATAAGCACGTCTTTTGAATCCGTTCTGACGCAAATTAAATTTATCAAAGCTATTCAAAGTCAATGGAACCGGTATGGAAAACAATAGTATCTGACGAAAGAAAGAAGATTTTCAATCGGGTTTTTAATCCCTCAGATATTGCTGTAAACGGAATCGTGAGCTTACGAACTCTTAGAAACAGAGATATCGACAAAAATAAGATGTGACTTTACGCCCCCTGGTGGGAATACCATGCATTATTTTAGGAAGAAAGTATTCTCAAAAGGTTTATCCATATAAGCGGTATCAGTCGAAGAAAAAAAAAATTAGTCGAGTTTTCAGGAGCCCAGATTTTGCAACAAATACTTCAGAAGCAGAAATGAACACTTATGACCTCTGGTGGCTAAACGATTCTTTACCAAACATTAGAAATTATGTAAAAATATTTTCCATCAGGTCTTGTATGCGACACAAGAAGAATTTTTCAAATAGGAGCTTTAAGAGCAGAAATAACGCAGAAAACGCAATTTACCTTTGTGCCCCCTAGCGGAAAGTCTGTGATTTACTTGAAAATTTTTAATTTATAGGAAAAACATTTCGCATCGGAAACACTATCCAACAAAGAAGGAATTTTTCAAATCGTACTCTTAGAAGTAGAGATATTGACAAAAATAAGATATACATCTACGCCCCTGGCGTAGAAACCATGCATTTTTTCAAGAAGAAAATTTTCTTAAGAGGTTTGTCGACATGAGTAGTATCGGTCAACAAACGACTTTTTTCAATCGAGATTTTAGAAGCTCATATTTTGCTGCAAATACAACAGAAGCGGAAATTAAGACTTACTCCACCTGGTGGACAAACCATTTCTTACAAAAATTGAAAATTATGTGCAAACAATTTCCCATCAGGAGCTGTATCCGGTGCAGAAAGAATTTTTCAAATCGGAGATTTAGAAGCAGAGATATAGGGGGAAACGCAATTTACATTTATGCGCCCTAGCGTAAAGTCTATAAATTACTTGAAAATTTTGAAATTATATGAAAAGCATTTCACACGGAAAACACTATCCAACAAAGAAGGAATTTTTCAAATCAGACTCCTAGAAGTAGAGATATTAGCAAAAATAAAATATACATCTACGCCCCCTGGCGGAGAAACTGTGGAATATTTTAAGAAGAAAATATTCCGAAAAGGTTTATCGATGTGAGTGACATCAGTCCACGAAATAATTTTTTCAATCGATATTTCAGAAGCTCCGATTTTATGGCAAATACATCAGAAGCAAAAATTAACACTTACGCCCCCTGGTGTCCAAAGTATTGTTTACCAAAAATTTGAAATTATATGCAAAAGATTTTCCATCAGGAGATGCATTCGCTGAAGAAAAAAAATTTCAAATCGGAGTTTTAGAAGAAGAGGTATCGGGAAAAATGTAATTTACTTTTACGACCCCTAGCGGAAAATCAATGAGTAATTTTAAAAAACAACTATATCTAAAATACTCTTCGACATAAATGGAATCGAAAGATAAAGGATTTTTTCAATCGGATGTTTAAAAGCAAATATGTGGAATAAAACGTATTTTTGAATTCGACATCATCTGCATTTACGCCCTCTACCGGCGAAAATGTATATCGTAGAAACAAAAAAAACGAAATCAAGGATCAATATTTGCATATTTCAAGCTTCCCAATGCAAAAAAGAATTTTTCAAATCGGACTAATAGTTGCAGAGATATCGTGGGTACAGACGGACGAACGGACAAACCGATAACAGAAGCACGATTTTTTTTTACAAAAGACGTGCTAAAAACGAGAAAAAAGTATTTTTTGTTTAAATTCTTATCAAATAAATAGAAGAAAACGTGGAGTAACGCTAGAGAATGAAAAGCACCGAGTGCTCAGTGAAATTAGCAAGAACGTATATTTGAGGAAGCAATACTAAGATAGAAAACAAAAGAGAAGTCACTTACATAATATGCTTAGCGAAAAAGCGTCAACTATGGTTTCGCCGAGAGCCCTATTAACAGCATAGCATGAGAATAATTTGGCGTTTCTCTCCTGAAAGAAAAAAGTAAAGATATACAGTATTAAAATACCAGGTTTCATAAATTCTTAAGCATAATATTAATGTTTTCTACTGCGAAACAACGTTAAGAAAAAATCGACATTTCTACTCCATCTGAGAAAACTGGGTTTTACTCAAGGTTAAGGAGGTTCCACTTAAAATCTCTGCCTTATGTTTCCAATGGTAAAACTTCTTTACATATTATCTCCGTAATTAATACACTAAAAAATCCCAACACCAAGAAGGAATTGTGTTAGATAAACGACAGTTGGTAGGCGGTGAGACTACATCTGTAAGATGACGTCTATGCAAATTTCGCGCTCGGCGCATACGTGTGGCGCTAGTAGCGCCCCTCGGAACATGCAAAGCAGTTTTGCTGTAAATACGCGCTGTAACGTTCGTGAGCGTTAGTTATCGTTGAGATTCGACGTAGTGTGTTGATGTTAGTCAAGAATGCCTTTAAGAAGACGAAGAAGCCATTATCAACAGCTCACGGAGTTTGAACGAGGTCGTGTAATACGGCTACGAGAAGGTGGATTTTCTTTCCGCAATATTGCAGAACGACTTGGCAGGAATGTAGCCACTGTGCATGATTGTTGGCAGCGGTGGTCAAGGGAAGGTACTGCCTCAAGAAGACCGGGTTCCGGCCGGCCACGTGGCACTACTGAGAGTGAACGGCGTATGGCCGTGGCGCATCGTACCGCGTCTGCGGCAGCAATTCAAGCTGCAGTTGCCACCACAGTGACACAACGAACTGTTACAAATCGGTTACTTGAAGGACAGCTCCGAGCCAGACGCCCTGTAGCGTGCATTCCACTTACTCCAAACCACTGCCGTTTGCGACGTCAGTGGTGTCAAGCTAGAGCTCATTGGAGGACGGAGTGGAGATCTGTTGTGTTTTCTGATGAAAGCCGGTTCTGCCTGGGTGCCAGTGATGGCCGTGTGTTGGTTAGAAGGAGGCCAGGTGAGCGCCTGCAAGCAACCTGTCTGCGGCCGAGACACACTGGACCTACACCTGGAGTTATAGTCTGGGGAGCAATTTCCTATGACAGAAGGAGCACTCTCGTGGTTATCCCACGCACCCTGACGGCACAGTTGTACGTCGGTCTGGTGATTCAACCTGTTGTGCTGACATTCATGAACAGCATTCCAGGGTGTTTTCCAACAGGATAACGCTCGCCCGCATACCGCTGTTGTAACCGAACATGCTCTACAGAGTTTTGACATGTTGCCGTGGCTTACTAGATCACCGGATCTTTCTCCAATCGAGCACGTATGGGACATCATTGGAAGACAATTCCAGCGTCACCCCCAACCACCATTAACCGTCCCTGTATTGATCGACCAAGCGCAACAGGCATGAAACTCCATCCCACAAACTGACATCCAGCACCTGTACGACACAATGCATGAACGTTTGCGTGCTTGCATTCAACATTCTGGCGGTTACAGCGGTTATTAATGTACCAGCATTTCACATTTAAAATGGCTCTTCTCGCGCTTACAATAAGCTGTGATCTTGAAACCTTAATCGATTAAATATGTTACCTATACAAATGTATTGCCGCCATTTCATTCCTCTACAACTATTTTTTCGTAGTGTTGGGATTTTTTTTCCGTCAGTGTATTTCGTGCAATATAGCTAACTTTTTGTAACCAGCGTAACTTGTTACTTCAGTGTAAGGTGTTTCATTTTTATGTTTTTAATGATTTAATCTCTTTATCTTCAGTTTCTCACAAAATTCACTTCCGGGTTCAAATCCCGGTGAGGCATGGATGTTGTGTTTGTCTTACGGCACTGGCTCTCTCGCCTTCCCTGGAACCAGTGACCCTAAATTAGGGACGGGCGACTGCTTATAGCCCATTGAGTTGCTCACGGTGGTCGTTAAACCTCCAATCAATCAATGGATGTTGTTTTTGTCTTACGGCACTGGCTCTCTCGCTTCCCTGGAACCAGTGAACCTAAATTAGGGACAAGCGACTGCTTATAACGCATTGAGTTGCTCACGGTGGTCGTTTAAACCTCCAATCAATCAATGAATGTTGTGTTTGTCTTACGTCACTGGCTCTCTCGCTTCCTGGAACCAGCGAACCTAAATTAGGGACGGGCGACTGCTTATAGCGCATTGAGTTGCTCACGGTGGTCGTTAAACCTCCAATCAATCAATGGATGTTGTGTTTGTCTTACGGCACTGGACCTTCTCTGGAACCAGTGACCCTAAATTAGGGACGGGCGACTGCTTATACCCCATTGAGTTGCTCACGGTGGTCGTTAAACCTCCAATTAATCAATGGATGTTGTGTTTGTCTTACGGCACTGGCTCTCTCGCTTCCCTGGAACCAGTGAACCTAAATTAGGGACGGGCGACTGCTTATAGCCCATTGAGTTGCTCACGGTGGTCGTTAAACCTCCAATCAATCAATGGATGTTGTTTTTGTCTTACGGCACTGGCTCTCTCGCTTCCCTGGAACCAGTGAACCTAAATTAGGGACAAGCGACTGCTTATAACGCATTGAGTTGCTCACGGTGGTCGTTAAACCTCCAATCAATCAATGAATGTTGTGTTTGTCTTACGTCACTGGCTCTCTCGCTTCCCTGGAACCAGCGAACCTAAATTAGGGACGGGCGACTGCTTATAGCGCATTGAGTTGCTCACGGTGGTCGTTAAACCTCCAATCAATCAATGGATGTTGTGTTTGTCTTACGGCACTGGCCCTTCTCTGGAACCAGTGACCCTAAATTAGGGACGGGCGACTGCTTATACCCCATTGAGTTGCTCACGGTGGTCGTTAAACCTCCAATCAATCAATGGATGTTGTGTTTGTCTTACGGCACTGGCTCTCTCCCTTCCCTGGAACCAGTGAACCTAAATTAGGGACGGGCGACCTGCTTACAGCGCATTGAGTTGCTCACGGTGGTCGTTAAACCTCCAATCAATCAATGGATATTGTGTTTGTCTTACAGCACTGGCTCTCTCGCTTCCCTGGAACCAGTGAACCTAAATTAGGGACGGGCGACTACTTAAAGCGCATTGAGTTGCTCACGGTGGTCGTTAAACCTCCAATCAATCAATGGATGTTGTGTTTGTCTTACGGCACTGGCTCTCTCCCTTCCCTGGAACCAGTGACCCTAAATTAGGGACGGGCGACTGCTTATACCCCATTGAGTTGCTCACGGTGGTCGTTAAACCTCCAATCAATCAATGGATGTTGTGTTTGTCTTACGGCACTGGCTCTCTCGCTTCCCTGGAACCACTGAACCTAAATTAGGGACGGGCGACTGCTTATAGCGCATTGAGTTGCTCACGGTGGTCGTTAAACCTCCAATCAATCAATGGATGTTGTGTTTGTCTTACGGCACTGGCTCTCTCCGTTCCCTGGAACCAGTGACCCTAAATTAGGTACGGGCGACTGCTTATACCCCATTGAGTTGCTCACGGTGGTCGTTAAACCTCCAATCAATCAAAGGATGTTGTGTTTGTCTTACGGCACTGGCTCTCTCCGTTCCCTGGAACCAGTGACCCTAAATTAGGGACGGGCGACTGCTTATAGCCCATTGAGTTGCTCACGCTGGTCGGTAAACCTCCAATCAATCAATGGATGTTGTGTTTGTCTTACGGCACTGGCTCTCTCCCTTCCCTGGAACCAGTGACCCTAAATTAGGGACGGGCGACTGCTTATAGCCCATTGAGTTGCTCACGGTGGTCGTTAAACCTCCAATCAATCAATGGATGTTGTGTTTGTCTTACGGCACTGGCCCTTCTCTGGAACCAGTGACCCTAAATTAGGGACGGACGACTGCTTATAGCCCATTGAGTTGCTCACGGTGGTCGTTAAACCTCCAACCAAAAAACAAAAAAAAAAAAAAAAAACCTCCAATCAATCAATGGATGTTGTGTTTGTCTTACGGCACTGGCTCTCTCCCTTCCCTGGAGCCAGTGACCCTATATTAGGGACGGGCGACTGCTTATACCCCATTGAGTTGCTCACGGTGGTCGTTAAACATCCAATAAAACAAAATAAAAAATTGTCGTTAGTCATCATGAAGTTTTTAATGTAGCATATTTCGATAACGGTATATTAAAATTTCAAGTCCTTATTGTCAGGCGTTGGCGAAATATCTGAAACAAAAAATTGAGTACCTTGTTTTGTAAAACCAAAACATTTTGAAGCTCAGACAAATACGTAATAAGGAAACAAAATAGGGTTCGCACGCTAGGCAATTTGCTTAAAAATTAAATGAATGCGTAACATTAAATAAAAGAGAAATTATAGATGTGTCTGTTTTATTCTTTGAGGAAAGTAGAACTTAATTCGTGATTTACCGATCCAAATATTCCGTCAACTTTCTCCTACCTTTTTTTTCTTTTTTGAAATTGAAATTTGAAGGAATACACAGAGCGTCAAAGAATTTTCAAGACTGGCGCTAGATTTCAGCCTACGGTGGCGCCACCAGTGTAATCGCGAATGCGTTATAAACCGTGACCATCTGCTTGCTTTCTGCCAAAAGTACTGCGCAGTTGTTAAAGTAACTCAAACGAAACGGCCGTTCATTAGAGAAGTAACATTTTTTCATGTTGAATTATACTGCCGGACAATTGCTAAGGACGGATAACAATAGCAACGATAGCAACCATAAAATGGAAGGCAGGAAAATGTGGAAATTAGCATAAGTGCGGGATACAGTAAGACGTGTTGTTTTGGATTGCCGAACTTGTTCGTGACGTCATAGCGCTGATAAGAGATATAAAGGATTTGACGCGTATTGACCGTTGTTGTTCAAACGCACAGTTGAAAGGGAAAGAATCAATTGGCGAACTTGCAATTTTCAGTATGTCTTCCCGACATCACCTAGATGATTTTACGCGTGGCCGTATTATTGGCAAGATTGAAGAAGGGCGAAAAATAACAGATGTTGCCAGCGAGTTCGACGTCAGCCACAGTGTTGTTTCAAGGCTTTGGAAATCATTTCAAACAAATGGAGAGTGTAGCAAACGTCACGGGGGAGGTCGTGTTCGCAGTACGACACCTGCAGAAGATCGGTACATAGTGCTATCAACAAAAAGACACCGGCGCAGCACAGCTAGTGAGGTAGCAAATCAGTTTATGGCTGCTACTGGCAAGCGGATCTCCCGAAAAACTGTCGCCAGACGTTTGCATGAAGGAGGACTATACGCCCGCCGTCCTGTTGTGTGCATCCCATTGTCCAGACGTCACCGTACCGCCCGTTTGCAATGGTGCCATCAACATCGCAATTGGACTGATAACGACTGGTCTGCTGTCCTCTTCTTAGATGAGAGTAGATACAGTCTATCGTCTGATTGTCGACGACAACTGATCTGGCGTGATAGTGGTACTGCATATTGTCCAGCAAACATACAGGAAAGGGACCGATATCCGACATATAGTGTCATGGTATGGGCTGGCATCATGATCAATGGCCGTACGTTCCTCTATGTGCTTCCAACTGGGACTATGACTGGCCAACGATACATTAATGATGTTCTGCTACCTCATGTTCGCATGTTCCGTGGTGCTGTCGGTGATAGATTCATTTTCATGGACGACAACGCAACATGTGATCGAACAGTCGCTGTCCAGGAGTGTCTTGTCTTGACAGCAAGGATATTCAACACCTCGTATGGCCAGCACGTTCTCCAGATCTGAATCCCATTGAAAATATTTGGGATGCTTTGGGGAGGAGTCTTGCTGGTCGCCAATGCCCTCCAATAAACAAGGACACCCTCATCCGTGCACTGACAGAGGAATGGGATAAATTACCCCAACAGCTGCTTGATAATGTTGTGCAAAGCATGACACGACGTGTGGAATCTTGCATCGCCCTCCATGGTGGCCATATCCCGTATTGACATCTTACGCCGGAACACGTTTACGTATTCTGCACAAAATGGTCTGTTTGTCCCTTGAACACGTTCCAAAGCCTTCTGGATTTCAGAGCACAATAAATTGTCTTTCTTGTAATGTCCTGGCATTCTGACATTATCTTATTTCACTTGGCATCCAACCACACTTACTTTTTTATGCGCTATATAGCCGTTTATGATCCGTCCTTAGCAATTGTCCAGCAGTGTATTAAGATGGAACAAAGGCCTGTTTTTAAATTTAACGCAAAACTTGGTAAAAGTGCCTCGGAAACGTACCAAATGATGAAACAAGTTTACGGCGAGTTTTGTTTAAGTAGATCAAATGTTTTCCTGTGGCACAAACGTTTTTTGGACGGAAGAGATACGCTAGAAGATGATAAGCATACCGGAAGACCAAGTTCATCTAGGACACCTGAGATTATTGAAAAAGTGCGTGATTTCGTGGCAAACAATCGATGTGCGTCACTAAGAATGATGGAAGAGACTTTAAACATCAACAAAGAAACGATTCGAACCATCCTGCATGAAGATTTGGGCAAAACAAAAGTCTGTGCTAAATTTGTTCCACACACGTTAACCAATGAACAAAAATCAAGGAGAAGTGCACATTGCAGAGACATCATTTCAGCCGCTGAAAATGATCCAAACTTCTTAAAATCGATTGTTACAGGTGATGAAACATGGTGTTTGCAATATGATCCTAAAACAAAGCGACAAAGTGCGGAATGGATGTTAAAAAACTCTCCACAAGCCAAAAAAAAAAACAAGAAAAGTTCCATCGGAAATCAAAACAATGGTCATTACATTCTTCGATAGTAAGGGTATTATCCACAAAGAATTTGTTCCAATTGGACAAACAATTACTGGTGAGTTTTATTTAAATGTTTTGAGGCGATTGATGGGCAGAATTCGTCGCATTCGTCAAGAATATCGGGATGAAAACAGTTGGTGTTTGTTGCACGATAATGCACCCAGTCACACCTCACTTCTTGTTCGTAGATTTTTGGCGAAAAATAACGTCTGTGTGTTGAATCACCCACCGTATTCGCCTGATTTAGCACCCTGTGACTTTTCTTTATTCCCAAAACTTAAAATGACGTTAAAAGAGTGTTATTTTGATGATATTTCGACCATAGAAACAGCTTCGACGCGTGCTTTGGAGGCAATTCCACAAAGTGAACTGGAACAGGCATTCGAATCATTATTAAATCGCTGTAACAAGTGTATTGAAGCCGGAGGTACTTATTTTGAATAACAAACCAAAACAAATTATAATTTCTTGTTTCTATTTGATTTTACCGACCCAGTCTTAAAAATTCTTTGGCACACTGTGCACAACGAGGTTTCAACTGCCTTTGATTCGTAGTGTCATCATATCCGAAAGCTTTTTCGTTAAAGTGGACAGAACATATTGGAGAGTGCACTTCGGAATGGAAATCGCCGCATTTCATTTTACACAGACATTCCTTTAATAAATTCGTCTTTTTCAGAGGAAAATTGACGAATGTTTTTCTTTCGTCTACACAATTTAGGTTGCAGGATTTATTAGCACAACCATACGATGAGCGAAAGTTAGACATGTTGTTAATAAATTTACGAAAATCGCGTTTTTCCTGAACCCTTGCAACGTAACGCCATGTTAAGCAATGGGAAAACTCATGTAAACAAACTGTTGTTGGTCCTCGGGCACGCGAAGGCTTTCCCACGATGCAATGCTAGGTGAATAAGGTCTATTATTCTGGAATTCTTTTTTTGTTGTATAGTATCATTTACAAAACAAATAACTATCCTCCCAGAGATGTAATTTAAAACCTATAATCTACCATAAATTTAATGGAAATGATGAACCGATGGTAGTTTAAGCTGTAAGAAGAAATTAATCCCTTCACAAAATGTTGCAGCTGACAACACGCATTAGGGGATAAATTATTGCAACAGTCTTTAAATAAAGTAGTGTCATTTGAACTTTTGCCGTATTTTCATTTATGTGAAAATAAACCCTACATAATTATGAATATTGATTCACAAATCTTGTTCTCACAAAACTAATATTAATAAAAATATTTTTAGTAAATTCTACGTGTTTTATTAATATGCTTTTCAGGTATAACATACCGTATTGTTTCGAATACAGGCTTCACCCGTTATATGAGATCTGAAGGAAAAACAAACCTACATGTTATTACAGGAGCGTGATTATAAGTCACACCCCATTTTTAAGCAAACCATTAAAAATATTTAAAAAATACTTGGTAATTTTTAACTGTTGAATTGGCAGTAGGGCATTAAAAAATGTCTTTTTTCTACCTTTTGTTAATGCAAAATCATCAATTATACCGTCAAAACTTATATCTGCTGTTACGTCACTTTTAATGGACAGTATATTGTGCATGGCTTTTATCGATTATGAAAAAGCCTTTGATTCGGTGAAACCATCAGCAGTTGCAATGGCTCTGAAATCCTGCGGTATTGAAGATGCATACATTAATATTATTAATAACATCTATGAAAATGCAAGTGCAAAGATTCTGCTGTTTGAAAATACAACACACATAAAAATTGGAATAGGAGTGAGACGAGGTGACACCATATCTCCGAAGCTCTTTAATGCCACATTGGAAAATGTCTTTCAATCACTGAACTGGGAAAACAAAGGGATGAAGATGAATGGAGATTATCTAACCCACCTTCGTTTTGCTGATGACATAGTCATTTTTGCAACTACCCCATCAGAGCTACAGAGTATGATCCAGGAACTTGCTGACAAGAGTAAAGAAGTGGGATTAAAAATGAACTTTCAGAAGACAAAAGTGATGTTCAATGCTTTTACACGAAATGAAGATTTATCGATTGATGGAGAAAAGCTGGAAATAAAAGACACGTATGTTTATCTTGGACAGCAGATATCAAGTGAGGGTCACATTGATGAAGAAATTAATCGGCGTACAAAACTTGCCTGGAGAGCTTTTGGAAGAAAGAGCATAATTTTCAAGAGCAATATGCCATTATGTCTTAAAAGAAAAGTGTTTGATCAATGCATCCTTCCAGTGCTTACGTATGGTGCAGAGACGTGGACCTTAACTAAAAGAGACATACAAAGGCTGCAGACAACTCAAAGCAGCGTGGAGAGGTGCATGCTTGGTGTAACCAGGAGAGATACAAAGAGAAACTCGTGGATCCGAAAAATGACGAGAGTGGAAGACATCATGATCAGAGTTAAATCCCTGAAATGGCAATGGGCTGGACATACTGCCAGAAGGACAGACACAGCCGAAATTTTAGATTGGATTCCAAAGGACAGGAAAAGACCCAGAAGAAGACCACATGGGAGATGGGTGGATGAAATTCGAAAGTATGCGGGAGTGACATGGAGGAGACTGGCACAAGACAGATCGTTGTGGAGAAAACTTGGGGAGACCTTCGTCCAGCAGTGGATTTATAATGGTTGACAATGATGATGATGATATGAAGAGCATGAATCGACTCTTCCTTTAAACTTTAATGCTTTGTTCTTTTCAGAACCGCAAACGAGCGTTTGTTTGAACGGTTGGAAATTGGTATTGGTAAAACCATCCTGGGGCATTTGTCAACAATGAGAAAAATATAAACGAAACTCAAGTCCCTTAACCTCCCAAGGCAAGTGAAGGGATCTGTGATCTCAGTGAATGAATTGTTTCGTCAGGATTCGAAACTAAAGGGACTCTTCAGCGTAGTCCCAGTATTTGTCATTTTCTTGTAGGACTTCCGTCCACAGTGAGTAGAGTTTAGGTCCCAGCCACCTACAGCGAGATCGCCTTTTGGGAAGGACACAGAAACGGAACAAATGAGAGCAAGTCTAGCGACTTTGACAGAACAGTTTGTAGTGAGATTACAGTACAGTAGATGGCACCACCCTACAAGTACGATGTTGCACACAGAGGGGTGAGAGAATTCCAGGTGGGACATAGGAAAGGATACCCATTTAACCAGTGAGTCCAGCCTGCGGGCTGTCACTTAACGTGTTCGTCCGATGCACGGCGGACATTCAGCGATTGTTAGTAAATCTCTCCATCTCTGAAAGATCAGCCCAGGTTCGAACCTGAGGACCTTGCATCGCTAGTCTGACTCGCTAACCACTAAGCCATGCGCGGCTCCACTCTTCAACGTAGTCTTCTTCAAGCTCATTTGAATACTGCTTTTCCAACAATTTAGCTGCTACCATCACATCGCTTAGGTCATTCTTATAGACAAATCCAAATCTAGAGTCCAATTCCTTATATGACTTCTTTCTAGTTTGCAACTGTGAAGCAAGATTGTCACATATTACCTGAAACGTTTGAGTGATGAAGGAATCTCGATTATTAAAAACAGCATCTGGAGTTGATGAATCAGCTATCCTGGCAATGAGGCCGAAGCTACGGTGACCTTTTCACTCCCAGTATTACTCCGCACTAATGGTGTGTAATTAACCTTCACTCGGAAAACTTCTCCCACAAGCCCTCAGGGCTGGCTGTCTGTCACCGTGATCCCTTACCAAACCCCTCTATTTTAACCCCCTCCCCACCGCCGCGCGCTTTGCAGACCGGTAGACAAGCAGTTTATTTCTCCCTCTCTTATATTTTTTTTTTTTTTTTGAGATGTTACAGAACGTGTAACGTTTCTTTCTTTCTTACTTTTAAAATGAAATTATCTTTGCTAAACACGGGAAGAAGTCTTAAGTGGCCTAATTTTGTTTTCACGTATCTTTCCATTTTTTTTTTATATATTTCATATATTTATACTTATTGCTTGAAGATTACCAACTGCGGGATTTAATTAAAAGTATTTTTACCATGTCATCAGTTATGCGTAAAATTTCGTTCTTTCAAAAATTTTGCCTTGATTAGATTTTTTTTTATAACAGACATCCGTTAAATGTGTTTGCATTTTTGACTACCCCGTGTTCCCATAAGTACTGGACAAGAGCCCGTCTCTGTGGTAAATGATATTTCAGGGTTCACTGTGAACTGCCACACATCTTTCAGCAACTTGGGAAATTGCCACACATTGGAAAATTGCCACATGTTTTTCATTGATGGGCCGGGCACAAATTGCTGTTCCTCCGAGGAACACTTTGAATGTGTGGCAGTTTTCCAAGTTTCCGAATTATGTGTGGCAGGGGAAGGAACTTTTTCATTTGTCTGAATTTTCATGCCGGTTCATACACGTTTAAGGCAACTGCGCACAAAGGTTCAAAGGAAAAGAAGGCCGTTTCTAGGCCTATATTGAGAACTGAATTGGGAACTCCAAACTTATTTCGAGAAAACGTTCTATGTAAGCCAAGCGAGAATTGTATTTTAATTTGAAGAAATAAATTGCCGATGGATCTGAGGTACTTCAGTACTAAATTCAACCTTCATTCTCGCAATGGTGCGACTTGAAACGCCAGTGAGTTCTGCCGTAAGAACTGTTAATTCATTTGATTTATTCGGCGAATGTTTTTCCATCAATTTAGTGAAAACATTCATGACGATCACCTTAGCAGAGCTTCGTAGTGGTTTCCCAGCTTTATGCGGCTGAAATACACTCGAGTGACCGGCAGATGCCATTCGAAAAAACCGAAAAGACAGAAGAGTGTTTTAAAACAACAATCAAGAAGGAGAAACCAGGGGGAGAAACGCGAAATGCCCTCGGAAACACTTTTTTCGCCCTCATCCATCCACTAATGACCCCCACCCCCCACAGCAATAGATATCCCCTGGGTTGACAGCTTAACTCTGACCCAAACAAGAATGCTGTGACAGAGAACCATCAGTGACGTCACCAAAGCACGAATATCTGTATTTTTTAGAAATGCCGCTGAAACTGAGATCTGAATTTTTTAAATGCACACACACACAACGTATTGAACATCTGTGTCCTTTCTAAGTGCCAGTTGAAGCTGGAGTACGAGCTTTTAGACCGGAACTATTTTATGCAGTGGAAGTATACACTCTGTAGCCTTCCTACCAATGACAGGTTAAGTTTGCCCCGAGTATAGAAGTTGATTCTAGGGTATTTTCTTCCTTCTTGAGGATTCATAATCCATTTCTCTCCCTAACAACTGGTTGGATTCTTTCTCAAACAGTTAGAATTTTTTTGACGAAATTCAGGATGAAGTCCATGTTTGACTCGTATAATGGTAAAATTAACGACAAATTGCCCATTAAAAGCTGAAGGGCCAGAAAAACTGATACACCAGTCTAATACTTGGTAGGTGCCCCACGAGAGCGCAGGACTGTAAAAATACGACGAGGCATGGACTCCACTAGATTTTAGAAATATACTGTAGGCAATGCACACCATTCTTCTGCAGATTGTTCCATAATTCGGGTGTATTCTGAGGTCTCGGATTCCTGTGTTCGATAGCGCGTTGCATGGCATCCCAGATGTGTTCTATCACGTTCAGATCTGGGGACTTGGGTGGGAATGGCAACACCCCAACCATAATCTAACCATAATGTGGCGTCCCGACACTTGTGTGGAGGTGCATTGTCCTGTTGGAACAGGCCAAACCCATCAGGATGAATGCAGGACATGAACGGGTGTACCTCGTCAGAAAGGATTGCGACGTACCTGCCAGCAGGAATCACACGACATAAAGGCAGATTGCAGTCAGAATAAACGTCTGCGTACCTCAGTTGGTAGAGCGACTTGTTCCGGAATAAGCGGACTCGGGTTCGAATCCGGCGTAGACCAAAAATGAGGGAGAAATTTACTTCGTTATAGTACGTCTACAAACGTCTGTGACCGGCCAACGCTATGTGCGCATCCTATAACGAAGTAAATTTCTCCGTCATTTTTGGTCTACGCCGGATTCGAACCCGAGTCCGCTTATTCCGGAACAAGTCGCTCTACCAACTGAGGTACGCAGACGTTTATTCTGACTGCAATCTGCCTTTATGTCGTGTGCGTCCTGCTGGCAGGTACGTGACATCTCCCCCCCCCCCCGAAAGAGGGC